>BCLG01001199.1:100616-115269 GCA_001602295.1 Zoysia matrella
CATCCTCGTTAACAACACAAGAAACTTAATTAATACTGTATCATACTACATACAATGAGATGAAAGCATCAATGATTATTGACTTTACAGTGAAGAACAACATAACTTCTTCCATATGCTTCCCTCTTTTCAATGTATTTTATATGGCTTAATAAAATCGATAAAACATGATACAGTGAGACGCCTGAATCCGACCAAGTGCATGGAAACACTACTACATGCAGGGCTAAACTTAAATATTCTTTAGATTGTAAAATGTACAGTAAAATAAAAGTTATAATAGAGTTGCATTCATAATCCATTTTCCCTTCTTGAGAAATGTTGAACAAATGCATTGGAACTTGGGCACGGCACGAAAATGAAAGGAAAACGTCCTAAATATTCTTTTTCCCTCTTACGTACAGTGATTATTCTGTGGTTTACTGAAGTTCAATAACAAGCCAACCAGTCTACACCATGTACTACATAGCAGCAAAAATGTTTTAGCACTGGATTTTTATTTCATTTTCCCTTTGGTAGGAATTTATCTGTTTCTTACTGAATTATGTATCTTATGTAAAAGGACTATTTTGTGAATCCATACGTGACACCGAAAAATGCCTTTAAACATGACTTGACAGAAGCCTGCTTTTCTTTTTCTAACGAATTGACAGAAGCTTGCCGTCAGGCCCATATGCAGTTCTCAAGCGGCCCGACCATGCTTGGCTAGGTCATGTCATGGCTTGGTGTACTGAATTTAGCAAGGGATCCTCGAGTCTACTTGCAATGAATCATCGGTAATGAAAGAGCTCTCTCTCTCTCTCTCTCTCTCTCTCTCTCTCTCTCTCTCTCTCTCTCTCTCTCTCTCCCTCTCCCTGTCAAATGTCAATCGACACTTGACAGCTCAATGTAATTTGGCCTTTATTTTCCATAGCCTGACCGGTCCATGCATCAAAGTTCGTATATCTAGTTAACCAACGGCTTTTATATTTCTTGCTTCTAACCACATGACGACTTAACTGCACCCTTACAGCTGAAAACAGGAAGCAATATTACATTCGGCCACCAAATCAAGCTCAAGCTCCCTCGTGCAGAGCCGAAGCTGAACTACTCATCCGTTCTTACATTGTTATCATTAGAGCAATGTGCATGTTCGGTAGGTATTTTTGTAGCTGCAGCTGCTGGTTATCTACAGTGAAATGGTGAGAGAAAATTGCAGCTGCAGCTAGCAGCAGCAGCAGGAAGAAGGACAGCCGAACAGGCTCAATAATTTTAATTTATATTTGAATTAGAATTATTATTCTAACGACAACAATTTATAAAACGAACAGAGTAAACAATAAAAACAGGCTGCAAATAAGTACTGAATGTGGTGCGTTCCGTTTCCATCGTCTCTATCCGTTAATTGCAGCCGTGTTCTGGATGAACGATTCATCTGGTGTAGCTGCCCTCCTGCTCGCCGAAGCAGTACATCTCCTGCACCGACGCCGACCCGTGGCAGCTCGGCGCCCTGTAGCACCCTGAGCTCTGCGTCGACAGCGACTCGGGCTCCATCTGCCACCGCTGCATGAGAGAAATGGAATTTCCCGCCGCCTTCCCGCCGGCGGCCGCCATCTTCTGCGCCACCTGCGCCTTCGCCTGCAGCACCTGCACCTGCAAAGCCACCACCTGCACGTGTTTGGGGCCTCATTCATGTCACGGGCTGCGCGAACAGGAGGGAAGTAGGGAACTGATCATGAGGACGTGTGCTTGGAGGTCGATTGAGACGTTACCTGCTGCTGGAGCGCGAAGATGTGCGCGACGCAGCCGTAGACGGGGTCGCGTAGCCTGGCCTGCGCCTCGTAGGTGACGGTAGCAGCCGCCTCGCTCCGGTCGCCGGGCGCCACCTGCTGCAGCAGCTTGGCCGCGTTGCTGGCGCCGAACACCTTGTGGATGGCGGCGAACTGCGCCGCCCCGTCCTCCGCGCAGAAGTGCGGCGCGAACACGCACTCCGCCGAGCACTTGCGCCGCAGGAACTTGCACGCCCCGCACGGCGAGGACGCCATGGCCGACGTCTAGTTCGCTCGCTCGCTCGCTGCTGCTACACGTCTCTCTCTTCGACCTCCAAGCTCAGGCTGCTCAGCTGGTACCTAGTCGCCTCCTGAGGCGAGTGCACACGAGAGGGTCGAGTTTTATAGCTGAGAGAGACGACAAGCCCTGCGGTGTCGCCGGGGGACAAGGCTAGAGCGAAACGCGCACGATGTAGAGGAGCGCAAGGGACCTGTGAGTACTCAATCCTGGACACACGAACACTTGCGCACATATAAAATTCCAGGGCGAAGAATTAGAAGGCATCGACCATGTCTTGCTGCTCGCGCGGCTGATCAAAATTCGCACAAACCATGACATATGAATTTCACGCGATCGAGCGGCCAGGGGTGATGGGCAATGCTCGCAATTCGTGCGAACGAACTGGACGCACGCACGGCTGGGACACTGACACCGTGGCCCTTGATCCGGGCGGCTGGATGTTTCACGTATTGACCCTGTCGATCAGTGTCAAACTAGCTGGTACCAAATGTCAATGCCTTCAACATGTGACTGCTCACACGTAACCATCACAAACTTGAAGGCTCAAATATGATCACTCGTGCATGTGAGTTCTGTCGCGGAGGACCGGGGCCAAATTTTCCTCAAGCCGCGCACGGCCGGGAGAAGTGGGGAAAAACCCTGCCGTGGGGGAGTATTTAAAAATCCTGGAAAAGGAGAAGGTGGACTCGCGATGAGTGGGTGGTGGGGGTTCCGGTGGCCGTGAGCTGGGACGACGGAGGAAAGCGCGGCCACGGAAACTTTTGTCCGCCGGATGCCACCAGCGAGCGAGTTGGGGGCGCCCTCTCAGACGTGGACTCCGCGGTCTTTTTTCTCCTTCTGCTCCCGTGTCCGCTGGCTCCGTCCCCTTTGTTTATTGCTCCTTCACCTTTGGTTTGGTACACCGATCGATCGATGCTTGTTTGTTGCGCTAAATTCCGGGGACGATCGATCGATCTCTACGCTTATCTGGACGTCACTCACGTCGACCGGAACTGGACACAGGCTAAGTTACACGGCATCAATTATGAGTCCGCTGAAGAGAACAAACTGAACGGTCTGGTTTGGTGACACTGGTACTTGCGCACTTTGCCGCGGTGACCTCCATTGTACGGAACTCCGGCGAAAGACGGATTTGGGATGGCAGTTTATGGCAGTTTCCACCTCCAGGCAACGTCCCCGGCCATTGATACGCTTCTGCTGTAGGATGTGTTCGCTTCAGCTACTTCTGGTTGCGACTATCACACCCGTTATTGAACTGTGAAGTTCAGACGAATTTTGTCGAAATTTCGAATATAAACTGCTACTGTTTCATTGTCCTACTGTGCGATGGAGACCATCGATCGTCTAATCCTGCTCGACAGGATTTGGGGCCAGCGCATCATAATGATGACTAATGATTCAAAAGGACACTAGCTATCTACTTAGCTACTAATTAAGATCGTCCTTAACAACAATTAGGGGGGTAGTTGCAGTGCTCGCCTCAAGTGCGCCAGCTCTGCAGCAGACACCTCGCGATAAACAAGTCGATCGTCTTCGTCCTCCATGCCATGCGGCAAGTGAATAGAAATAGTTGCGCACGTAACCTCACTTATTTATCCCGCAATGATTATTAGGTACTCCATGTTTGGTTTCTTTTTTAATCTGCGTGTGTACGTGCAAGCAGAGATGTACTAGGAGTATATGCGTCGCGCATTATTGTGCAAAGCGACGCGTACGTGGGCACATGTCCGCCCCGACAAGACACGGACTAGTGACCGATCGTCGGTCTGTCTAGGGGATTGGTTGCACGAGTGGAGGAGGGGTTGAGGGGTAGGTGTGGGGAGGGAGGAAAAAATGAGAGAAATCAAGTTTGCCGACTTCTTTTGGCATAAATATCTGATTTGAAAATTTGGGTATTTTATTTATATTTTTAGAGGATTTTAGTTGACAGTTAAGAATGATATCGGTAAAAAAAAAGATCAAGACTGTTGTATAAAAAAAAATCAAATACACTGTCATGTCCTGTGTAGGTTCTTCTCTACTGCAACCAGAAAATTTTAAAGCCCACCAGGCCTAGTTGGCTGCCGAAGTCAGTCCTTCCTAGAGACAATCGTTCAGCCCAATATTTGGCCCATATATAGATCTCTTCAGCCCGACGAGACGATACTTGCTTTCTGCTCCCATCTCAATCCGGGCCGGGACGAAGCCAGAGACGGTGGTGGCGCGGCCGTTGCAAGAAATTCCATGAGATAGCGGACCATGGAAGACGTATTCAGCCTGTGGGCTGAAAAGGTTCGGCCGTTTAGCCCACTTCTTCGGTGATGGGAGCCCACCCACGCGACGCTCTCGGGGGTCAGGGCTCGAGGCCTGGTTTCCTCTGTTTCGCGGGGGCACTCGTTCGCGCTCGGAGGCCGAAACACGACGCGGCGAAAAGGCCCTCCGGGAGTCCTGGTTTGCTGTGCGCGCCCCAGTGATCCGGCGAGGCCGGTGCCCTGCTCCCCACACCGAAACGATAGCCGGCCGTCCACGGATGGAAGGAAAAAGCCGAAAAGGAAAGCCGGTGGAGGAGGCGGCGGCGACCGGGCAGTGCCGCCGGAACTGGAAAGGTATGATCAAGGAACGACACATGGCGCTGATTCATGGTGCCCCCGTGCCGTTCGCCGAGTGCGTCCAACACGCTACACTTGCATGTGGTTCTTTGGTTGGAGCCGTCCTCCTCTGCTCCGATCAAAACAGAGCTTCCGCCCTACCCTGTTTTCTCTGATTGCGACCATGGCCGAGGAGCTGCAAGCCTGCAAGGTCAGAGTAACACAACAGCGATCAGATTTCCATTCACAGATCGCAGCCCAAACGACGGTCGATAAAATATGCCCAGTAACTAGCACTAAGCACGCTGGACTTCAGGCCCAACTTGTCTGAACCCTGAATCTCAGCTGCACACACACGCTTTCTGAAACATGCAGTGCCTACGAGGAGAACAAAGCAAACACCCGAAATAGCAGCTGCTGCACCACCCCAAGCCCGGAGAACTGATTGCGTGTACATATGACGAATACTCCAAACCATTTCTGGTGCTAGGAAAAAAATCCGTCGAGTGCTATACTGTATCAGCTGGGAGTTTGAGAATCACCGATGGCGCCGACCACTCGAATTTCGCGGAGTGCGCAACGGTAACGGGTATAAACAGGTTGTGGGATCTACGATTTGCGCGGGAGGGCACTTCACCTACAAACGGGTGGACGGCTGCCGCGTCGAGCCGCGGATGTGCAGTGCAAAGAACACACGCCATTGCTCGAGCTACCTGGTGGGCAGAAATGGATACCGGGGGATCGGTGTTGCTACGCCATTGCTCGAGCTACTGCCATGGCCGGCCGGCCGAGCAGCCGCCCTCTCCAAAACTAGATGTTTGAATATTCGTTTGCCGTTGATACACCAGCGCACATCAGCGATGGATCGATGCTCTCCCATTGTTCACCGCCCTTCATCTTCTCCTCCTCCATAAAACCGCGACCGGCGTGCACGCACTTCACCATCTCCTCGCAAACCATTCTTCCAGTCATCTCTTAGTTGCAGCTCTAGCTTAGCCAAGTCATCTCTCGCTCGCACTTAGCAATGGAGCGCGGCAGCAGTAGCAGGAGGTCCAGGCGGGCGACAGACGACGCCGCGCCGACTGGCGGCCGCCGGCCGTACCACGAGTGCCCCATCTGCAAGCACGGGTTCACCACGGCGCAGGCGCTGGGCGGGCACATGAACATCCACCGCCGCGACCGCGCCACCAGGCGCCCCGGCCGGGACGCGCCCGCCAATGGAACAGCCCCGGCAGCGTACACGGAGTACCCACCGGCGCCGGCGATTGGCGGCAGCAGCAGCAGCTTCGCCACGTACTACTCTGGGCCTGCGTATGCGGCCGCGGACACCACCAATTATGGCAGCACTAGCGCTAGCCTGACTGAGCTGAACCTGTTCGGTGCGGCGGCGACTTATGATCATGCTGACTTGAGCCTCGGCGTCGGGCCACGTGCGTCGGAAGAGTGGGAGAGACCGGATGGTGACGCGGAGAGGAATCTGGACTTGGAGCTCAGGCTCGGGCGCCGCCCTGGCTGGGGCTGGCACTGATCGATCGCGTGGTAGTTCAACTCGTACACTGCGCTCAGTACATTCTAGTGTCGATATGGTTTATGGTTATACACATGGTGATCTGCCGAATAATGGCGCCTTCTAGTATTGGTTTACGTTGATCTCTAGGAGTTTCATTTGGTTATGTAAATACTCATCCCTGTTAAGTGCATATAAACTCTGTACATATAAGCTGTATGTTGCGAGTTTGAAACTGTAAATAAATTCAGTTCAGAAAACTGCTGTGATCTTGTAGTGATTTACGTGCTGTATAATGTCATCATACACAACGCTACGAAATTAAGCTTTGGAGAGTTGATAACGAGCAATGTCAAATTCATAAGTGATTAGTGAGGCAGAATTACGCTGAAATGTTGATTGCTGCTGACTAGATAATAGCAGATGACGCCGGGCCGTTGTGCCTTGTCATAGGCCCTGATGCACAAAGCCTGTGATAAGTACCATCATGCCTGATCCAAGGAATTGGTGTTACAAATCTGAGCTTTTTGACAATTTAGAACTCAATTTCGTATGGCTTTGATAATCTAACATATGTGTATGAATAACACACAGCATCACCTGAGTAAATGACATGCGGACTAGTGTGCCACACACAGGTATGTTAAATTATCAAACCCACAAAAAATGAGTCCAAAAATCGTTGACTGACACTTAAGTGGAGACTGGAGAGTGCGCCGAACACAGCGAAGTGAGTACACCCTCCTACAATTGAAGGGGAAGTACCCAGTGACAGGCAACGCAACACAACAGAAAAGGGGCGATTTTGAACTGAAACTGATATGATCCAAAAGGATATTCAGTAATTAAACAAAATCCTAAGGGAACGTTTGTCCTCCAAAAATCTTTGCTAATCCTTCTGGTTGTCAGGGTCTGGAACGGAGAAAGGCGGTGGCTGAGGGAAGAGAATAAGGTTCACCGTTGAAGGCCAAGATCGTGCGGGCGGGCGAGCTGGACAGCGAGATGGCGCATGGAGCTGTATATGCTACAGGCTATAAACAGAAAAATAGTGCCCGCACTGCAGTAACATTGGGTTCTATATGATTCTGACACATTTACTCAAAGGCTCATAAATTATATCCCAAATAATGATCAACACATGACAATAACAGTACAATAATCCACAGCCATGCAACGAAAGTTTAATAAATCATGAAGGTTATCACCCATAGATAAACTGATTAAATAGCCAACAACATGCGCTTCGGTTCTCTCTACTCACATTGTCTTCTAAGCGAGTAATCAGCGGCAGCTTGCATGCATGCACCAACTAGCTTGAGGCACCTACAGCGACCTGATCGATTTAAGACGCTTTGACTTCACCTTGGGGCTCTTGTTTAAGTCTGGCAGGAGGAACTTTCTCTGACCATTCTTTGCAAGAGGCTCACTGCTGCCGAAGGGAGGGTCGTAGTAGTCCTCGTCACTTTCCTCTCGGTCCTCGGTGATCTCATCAATGTCATAATTGTCCAAACCTTCATCCGGAGTGTTGTAACCTTGCCTTCCAACTCCAGTAGCAGCATAGTCTTCATCTCTAGTTGCAGCAGTGCCATCTTCTTGCGGGGCTTTCTTTTCTTCAACATTGCCAGCAGCTTCCACATTTTCTTCAACATTGCTAGCAGCTTCCACATCTTCAACCTTGTAGCTGACTAATTCCTTTTGGACCACCTTTCCTTTCTTATTCGTGCTCTTCTCGTAGGCCAGGCCAGGCATTGCTCGGGGAACCCTCCAAGGGCTGCCTATCAAGTTTGTGTCCTACACACAAAATTCAACACCTGGAAGGTGAAATACATAACAAACCAAAGCAACCCATGGTGTTTTGGGTGCTTAGTAACAAGAAGCAACATGATTATTCAAATGGGGAAAGAAACACAAGCATCAACTTAATTCTTAGGAAACAAATATAAGCATGTGCACTGATTCTTCAAATTCGGAAACAAACACAAGAGGCGGCCTGATTCTTTAAATAGGAGAACAAAAAAAAAAACACAGATCTAGTCGATCCAGAGACAAGGCTATTGTTTTCATAGATCCCCAACCGACAATTCAAGTGGAAGAACCCTGTAGAACCCACATGAAGCGCATTCGAGTTCACAAACACCGCTATTCTCCCACCTCCGGATAGAGATTCCACGACTACTGTTCTAGATCATGACTTTGGTAACTATAGCACTACGAATAAAGTCTATGGATAAACTCTCAAAACATGCGAGTTGATTAGCACCAAAAATCCAAATCCGAATTTGGAAAAGAAACGGGATGCAAATAGATGATCTAGGAGCAAAAACTACAGGGGGTGAGGCAGCAAGGGAAAGGGATCTAAACCTAGATGAGGTGTTGGGAATGAGGACTCACCTCTAACTTGGGATCGAGTGCGCCATGGTGTATAGACCACTGGTAGTTCGTCATGCACACCATCTCTGATTCGCCTACCGGGATGTTGGAGTCGGCTGGGGCAACGTATGAAGTGGGTGCGGGTATCGATAGGGATGAAAACAAACGAAAACGGTCGAAAAGTCTAATCTCATTTTTGTTTTTATATTTAACTAGTCAGACGAAAATGAAATAGGAAAATCAGAATCGAAATACGTGATCGAGATAGTCGAGAATAGGAAAAGAAACGGAAAAATATCGGTAACAAATAGAAAATGATAATTCAAATCGAGAAAATAATAACATTGAGTTGTAGAATTAAATAAAGTTAAACAAATCTTAACTATTAAATATAGTTTTAAACAATAACATAGATGACTTAGATAAAGAATTGTAGTGTAATAAAAAATAAAATCATGATCATTTGATATCTGACTATGATCATGTGAAGTGTTGTTTATCTAACCGATGAGATTAAAAGTTTAGAATTTTAAATAGACATGATTAGGTTGAGTTTGACTGACAAATTTTTTTTATCTTGAGTTTTAATTCTATTTCAGATATAATAAAACAAGAAAATATAGAAAAATATGAGAAATTACCGACAAAAAAGGTAAATTTAAAAACGGTCGAAAAAAAGCTCGTCCCATTTTCATTCTCGTCCTAATAACTTTGATCTGATTTTTATTTCTGTCCTATCAAAATTTTGATCGAGTTGAAAATAGTCGAGAAAAAATAGTTTTGAAACTAAGGATAGAATGAGAATTTACCATCCAATTTTCATCCGTAGGTATCGATGACTGTGTCGGCGGCGGCGTGAGCACGACTTGCGGTGTCTCGGATTGAGCTATTGAGGATAGGCCCAGCATCTTCCGCGCATGGTTGCGGATCCTCATGTTTGATGTGTCGCCAAGCTGTAGAATGGTGTTAGGGTTGGTTCTAGGGTTTCTGGCGCTGAACGGGAGGAAGCGGAACCTGGCGGCGGATTTTTATTTCTGCTTTCCTTTTCTCCTAGATTGCTCTATTTGTATTGTGCATGCTTGTGTGTGGGCCATTATATTGTCTAGGGCTCACATGTTAGTGACTGCTTTCATTAGAGGATTTTGTTTCATTCTGCATTGCGTCGTCGACCAAACCCCCCACAACCTTCCATAATCTTCATCTCTTGCTGCAGCAGTGCTATCTTCTTTCGGGGATTTCTTTTCTTCAACATTGCCAACAGCTTCCACAACGCTGCTGCCACGTCTCTTTGCACGGAACGGGTGGTATATGTTAATGCCATAATAGTAGAAGGGGTGACTCATATCATTGTCCACCTTCTTCTTCTTGCATGGCTGCCTGGAGCTAGGCAGCATGCTAGTTGAGGGCCCTGCTCTCCAGCCAGACGCAACACTTGCCCAATTTGTCTTGAACCTTGCCAAGGTCTTCACCGGAGGTGACTTGGAAGTGGCCGAGGCATTCACTACTCGAGCTGACCTGGTAGTGGCCAAGGCATTTGCAGTAGTAGCTGATTTAGCATTGGCCCCTGAAGCTGCTTCTTCGGTCTCAAAAGATGAGCTTTTCTTAAGTAGAAGTGGGTGGTACTCGCAGAGGGTGTTGCGCTCAGCAGTGGCTTCTTTGACCTGCCACTTCTTGCCATCATTCTTCTTGCAACGCCATTCACCATCTTTGGTCTTCTCTTGGAAACCGAGATTGTTACTAGTAACAACCTTGTAGCTGACCACTTCCTTTTGGACCTCCTTTCCTTTCTCATTCTTGCTTTTCTTCTCGTAAGCCAGGTCAGACATTGCCCGGGGAACCCTCCAAGAGCTGCCTATCATGTTTGTGTCCTACACACAAAATTTAACAGCCGGAAGGTAAAATACACAAACCAAAGCAAACCACAACGTTTTGGGTGTTTAGTACACAAGAAGCAACATGATTATGCAAATGGGGAAGGAAACACAAGCAACAACTTAATTCTTAGGAAACAAATACAAGTAGGTGCACCGATTCTTCAAATTCGGAAACAAAAAGACACATATCTAGTCGATCCAAAGACAAGACTATTGTTTTTATAGATCCCCGACTGCCAATTCAAGTGGAAGAACTCTGTAGAACCCACATAAACCGCAATCGAGTTCACAAACACCGCTATTGTCCCACCTCCCGATAGAGATTCCACGACTACCGTTCTAGATATGACCTACGAAATTTTTTTCGGTAGAAAAAAAATATCGGAGGTCACCGGTAAACACGATAAATCGGAAATATCGGGTATATCGGATTTGAATTCAAAAAATTAAAATTTTTTAAACGAAATTTGGCATGATGTCTTTACAAATAGTCTTTAATTCATTGAGTCACCAGTTTCATTCAAAAGCATAAAAATATAATAATATATCAAGTCCATAGCACATTATATAGGTTCGGTACACTAAACATAATATATAAGTCCATATATTTACATGTTTGAAGCCTATCACCAACATAGGTGCCTAATAACATAAGTTTCACTGTCCACAAAATATGAGAGTCCACTACAGAACATCTATCCAGATGCAATATAATGACATGTTCGAAGCTTATCACCAATATAGGTGCCTAATGAACTCCACTGTCCACCACAAAATATGAGAGTCCATTATACATACAAATGCAATATATTTACATGTTTAAAGCCTACCACCAACATAGATGTCTAATAGCAAAAGTTCCACTGTCCACCACAAAAGAGCACAATAGTTACATCCAGATGCATCTTCTCCTTGACAGCTTTCATCCCTAAGAATGCATATAAGCGCAATGAACAAAACATGAGGACAAGATCAAATCAAAAACCATATTCTAAATTAGGTCACAAAATCTTACCAGTTCCTAGAGGCTCTTGACAGTTGGCTTCCTCTTCCTAATTGATCTTCGAGAAGAAAATTCTGGTTGATTAAGCCTCGCATCTATAATATAGTATCAAATATAAGTTTGTATGCATTTAACTAAGAATATAAATTCGAGTGTAGGACATGCAAATTGAGTGGAATAACCTGAACCACAGACACCAGTACCAATAGCTCCTTTACCATTACTTTCATCAGAATTGCTGTCTCCTGACTCAGCATATGTTGGGCTACCATGCAAAGAATTATCTGACTCATAATAATCTAAAATATCACCTTCCTCTTCTTCCTTTGATCGCTTTTTCCATTTTCTTTTACCTCCCTTTATCTCAAAAGAATGTTTCCTTTTAAATAAAGCTAGTTCTGTTTCATCGATTTCTAACTTCTCACTTAAAAATCTGCTAGGTGAAGGAGAATTAGGATCATTGTTATCATATTCATCGAGAGTTGGCATAGATTCACTAATAGAGTTGGACAACCAGTCCATGATTGGGTTTTTTTCATCATATAGAGCAACATCCATCATGATGCCACATGGATCAGATTCCTTTTCTTGAAGGCATTGAAAGTCAGCTTCAAATTGTTGGATGCACAACTTCAAATTGTAATGAACGTAGACTAACTTATGGAGCTTGTCATAGCCTAACCTATTTCTCAGTTTGGTATGCACCAAAGCAAATGTGCTCCAGTTTCGCTCACACCCGCTGGATGACATGCATTGTGAAACAATGCGCATTGCAAGCTTTTGGAATTCTTTGCACTGTCCTCCAAATTGACCCCACCAGTCCGTTGAAATAAATGACAAGGTGAGTAAACCTGCACTGTTATTTTAAAAAAAAGAAGTAAACCTGCACGTACACAAAATGCCATAAATGAAATGATACCGACCTGCATTTATACGACCACCAATAGCTGAGCACCGAGCCTCCTCTCCTCCAAATAAACCTCTCTTTGCACTGAACATAGTAAATTGTTCAATAGCACGCGATGCTTCCTCAGATGAGTGTGCAATCTGCTGAAGTGCTAAAGTTACAGCCATCTTATTATGTGATTTTTGTGCAAATTTTGTCCTATATAATGTCTCAGGATCAAGGGCAGCAGCTGGCAACACAAAAACAAGTTTAGAGAAAAAATTCAAAATGCAGAAAGAAAGTAACACAAAGTGACAAAATTTCATATCCGTCTTGGGTTCTTACCTGCAAGCATGAGGCTCTCGCTCATAAGATATCTCATTCTCGCACGGATCACCACTTCTAACCTCTCTAGAAGATGTTTAGAAATAGGATGCCCATCATGGCTTAATTTAGCACGTATTTCAAGATTAGCAGATTGCATTTTTGGAACAATTCCAGATATGGTTCCATTCTTTTGTTGATCAGCATGACGAAGTACAGAGTAGATTGGTGTGACAGCTTTCAACACCAACTCCATATCATCCCACCACTGCCTGCTTGTCAAGCAATCATACGTGAAGCTGTGGTCATCCTCTTTTCTCCATTCACTATTTGTCCACTCATCAGATATCATCAATGCCTTGAACTTATCTTGTTTGTCCCAAAAACTCTGTAAGAACATGAAAACTGTCCCAAATCTAGTGGCATTCCATCGAATCAATTCTCCGCCAATCTTTTCTCGCATCGTAGCATGGAGCCTAGTAAGAAAGAAAAACAAGGTCAGTGTACATGTATATGTATTAATCTTTGATGCTAAATGACATGAGTTACCTATTATGATTGTAGAAGAATCTACATATCCGTTTTGCACTTTCCACTATTTCTGAAACCTCATCAAAACGTGTTATGTCCTTCAAAAGTAAATTGATAGTATGAGCTACACATGGTTGCCAAGTAATGTGTGGATACTCTGCAGTGAACTGCTTGCATGCCTTCTTATAGTTTGAGTCATTGTCCGTCACAATTTGAACTACAAACTTTGTCCCAACCTCTTCAACAATCACTTCTCGAATACAATTATAAATAAATTCTGCATTCTGGGAATGACCTGTTACATTTACAGACTTGTGAAAGAACATGCGACCATTGCAAAAGATCATGAAGTTAATAATACTCATCATGGTTGGACCTGTCCATGAATCACACATGATGGTAACTCCATATCGATCCCAATCTTCCTTAAAATCATCCATGTGAGCCTGCAAGTCATTATAGTTCATATCCAAGAATGTGCCATCTATTTCTTTTCCGCACGGTATAGCAACTCCCTCCCCAAGCTGTTAAGCAAATTTAATGGGCAGTTTGCTTTCCTCCCAGGGATATCATTTGCATGGAACCACTTGGACAGTGCTTTTCCAAGCTTTACTTTTGCATCCCCCATGAGCATAATGTCCACCCTTGGCTGTGAGGTCAACTTGCTGCGCCCCAAATCTATATCATAGAGATCTCTTGAAGAACTTGAACATTGATAGTAATTGTTAATCTGAGTTTGATTAGTTGAGCAACTTGCAGCCCTACTACCACTGCCACTTCTACTACAAAATGGTGGAATGCTGCCAACATCCAAACCAAGATCCCGTAGAGATTCTCTCATGGCTATTCGAACTTGTCCCTCCTCATCAAGAGGAATAGCATTTGCCCTGCTAGCCTTTTCCAAATTTTTTCGCATAATTTTCTTTTCAACAAAGAGACGATGCTCCTTATTTTCCCTCTTTTTCTGTTTCTTCGTTGCCACTTCAGTCAGCATTATCTCCCTAACATTAGGTGGTACATTCGGACAAGCTACCACATCACCTTGTAATCTAGCTAGATGCATTCTTAAACGGGTTGGACCTCCACTTTCCCTTGCAGCAGTACAATAAGAACATCTGAAGCTATTAGCTTTCCACTTCTCACCATGACTCCAGGGATTTTCAATTGGTCCTCGTAGCGACATTCGTCTCCCTACAAATAAAAAACATTTACACTAAAACAGAATGTGGAATGTTCAAATGCTATATCAAATTAAAAAACAACGATTAGAAAAGCAAACTGAAGAACCATTATTCTAGTATCTGCAAGTAATTTAGAAACAGAGTAAATTTTACTTAGCATACACATGCTCACCCGATAGAGTAACACTATTTTTTGATGTGCTCTAGTCTCCAACTCTGTTGGACAACTCACTGCCACCAGCTACCTCCTTCCCCTTCGCCTGGGTCGCAGCCTCTTGAATTCCATCTCAGTCGAGGTCGATGTTTACTTCACAGCAGCCATGTCGCTCGACGTCGACTAGGAAGCACGACTCCTGCTGCA
>BCLG01001200.1:0-18437 GCA_001602295.1 Zoysia matrella
CCGATCAGGGGGGGCGCTGCTGGCACAGGCCTGAGCGCGGCCTTGAGCGCTGGCAGCGGGGCGTCGCTGGCACAGAGCGCCGACTAGGGTGCCGCCTCTGACAAGGGCTCCGAGCGGGTCACTGGCTCCCAGATTACCTCCAGCCAGGGCAAAACAGAATGGCTCAAAGTGTTAGGGTGGTACCTACAATTTCTTATAGGGCCTGTTTGGAACCCATGAATTAGTATGAATTGAATTGGATTCAAAGGATCAAGCTGTTTGGCAGTCCAAGGAATTGTATTGTTGATTTCTGCCCATTTCCAATCATCGAATTGGAAGTCTACTTCGTTTTCCGACCCAAAACGTCGGAAATGTTCGGAATCATCTCCCTATCGCGCTGCTGTCCTCGACTCGTCCAAAGGGAGCCCCACGATGGCTATGGGAGGGAGCTCTTTGCGCCGCCGTCCTCGACCTCCGATGCGACCTGCTTGCATCTTCTTCCCCTAACCCACCATGCTATTGCTTCCTCCCCGCCCTCCCGATCCATGAAGACCTGGTACCCTCATAATCCTTCTCACGGATCCTTCCACATGCTGGCCACTTACTCGTGCTACTTCACTTCCATTGTGCCCATAGCGGCTGCATCCACGCCCATGGAGTTTGACTTAGAGGCGTGCATAGGGGAGCGTTTGTTGGGCATTTAGGCCCGGGCGATGCCGCCTCGACCCTCAAGATGGTGCACACCAGGACACAATGTCCCTGTAAGGCATTTGGTTGAACAACTAGCAGGGTGACCGTCAGGGGGGTGCCCCTGGAAAACTCTAGTGCATCCATCTCCAAAAGACTGCTGCCTTGCTCAAGGCCTCAGTGGTCATTGGAGCAATCATCGGTGACCGCTCGGATGAGAAATCTAGGCGTGATGTGCTGCTTGATCTGTGTCTGGTAGTGATAACTTAGCGGTTTGCTTGCTGTAAGAAGCTCACTATATATGTTGAATTGTTTTGCAAATTTACAATTTTTGTTTACTGGAAATGAATTCTATATTTTAGCATCCAAACATACTTCTGAATTTGATTCCTAGAAATGAGAGCCAAACAAGAGATTTTGATTTCAATTTGATTCCACCAAATTCAATTCCTAGAGAATTGAAGATCAAGAATCAAATGTCTAGAATCAGTTTCAATTCTTAAGATCCAAACAGACCCATAGTGTTTTTTAATCATTAAAATTCACTCAAACCTTCTAGAGGTCTTAAAACGTCATGAAGCTAACACGAGACCATTCTCATAAAACCATTAGAAAAGGAAGCGTCTGGAAAATATCACTCTTAACCTAACTTCTTATAACCCACCTAACATTATCTCTCTTTCTCATTTCCCTTTTTTTTTTTCTTTTTCCATTATACTAATTCCAGTCTTCATCTTTTACCCCTGACTCCAAATCTCACGGAGTCCAGACCCCATCGCTCGCTGTAGACTCGTTGGAGCTGCTTCCTGGATGAGGTCAGGCGCTGCTTTTTGTAGTTTTGAACATTTTTTCCCTTGGATTTCTAATTTATAATTTCAGACAAATTTGAATAACAATAATATTTGGAAAAAATAAATTTCAAAAAGCATGCACAAAAAAATAATAATTTTTTTTCAAAATTTTTTAATACTATCAAATTAAAAATGTGAACAGCTAATTTTACAAAAAAAAATTGACATGACTTGTGGGCATAAATATGGTTCCAACAAACCACAGAAACATCATGAAATATAATAGTTCATAGTTTAAATATTGTCTGAAACATTCAAATTAAGAAATGCAAACCTTGCAATTCATAGTTCTACAACCATTAAACAACGAAACAAAGTGCCAATAGTGATCTATTTTGATGTAGATTCTCCTCCTTCCTGTGAAAGAACCAACAACGCCTTGCTGAAATGCTAGAGCTAGATGTGCCATCCTCGCCTTCACCATGCACCAAATTGACAATCCTTCTAGTGATGGATCCAAGGAAATAGTTTCAGCTGGTACTGTTTTTGCTCTTTTTGGTTGCTGTTTTGGTTGGGGCTTCCTCTTTCTACATGTAAATAGATAAATGATTAGGAAATATAAAAGTTGAGACATATATGCATTAATTGGAAGAAAAAACAGAATTAACGCACCTCTTCTTTGTGTCATTCAAAGGGCAATTGCCTGTATCGCGGTGTCCAAATTCTTCACATTTGTAACACCTTTGTTATTTCTTTGCTCCTGGTTCATGGCTAGCAAGAAATATTTTTTTATCCTCCAGGACCTCTTTTCAACGGAGGCGGTAGCAGCTTGAAACCCATGTCAACTTGAACTTATCAGTCATATGTAGAACACAACCACTGTAGGCCACCTTAGACCTCTCCACGGTATAGTACTCATGAGCATATGTCTCCATGTCGATATCTAGAGACATCTGAATAATAGCCAAAGCATGAAGGCATGGTTTTTCAGTCATTAGCCACTCACCACAACATCAAGTATGAGTGTCGAGCTCTACGATATGCCTCCACGGTGTCATATCTATTGACACCCAAAAATCACAGGGCCATCGGAGTATCCGACACGTTGCTGGAGTGTTCGGTAAGTCTTCTCGGATTTGAACACTCGGCCCACCAGAGTGTCCGGTAAGCCCTCTCGGGTTCGGGCACTCAGCCCACCGAAGCGTCCGGCATGTTGTCGGAGTGTCCGAGCCCTCTCGGGTTCAGAGAATTACACGACGGAACATTCGGCACTTTACCGAAAACTCTGATGATGATGATTTAGAAAAGTTTTCAACTGATTGATTCTAATTTCTTTTCTAACTCGTGAGATTAGTTACCCTATGGGATAAGATCATCTCTCCTTTATAAGACAAAGGCCCATAGCCGATTGACGATTATCCCAATCGATCAAAACAATTTGCCTTTACATTTCGTTCTTCTCCAAACCTTAATCCCTTTACTCGATCTTCGTGTTGTTCTTCCTTCGTCTCGACGACGTTTGAAAGCAATCCGGCTGGCTTGACCGAGCCCGGACCATCCCTAAGACGATCCTCGTCTGACAGGGTCCCTTCCGAGATGGGATTGTTTAGGTACTGCCTCAAACCCAGTGTTGAAGAAACGTTGACGTTCTCGCACACGGACGTGCGAGCGGTGCGTTGGCCCAGACCCGATTTCAACGTCAACACACTTTTTGGCGGCTCCACTGGGGACGAGTGATTCCGGTTGCATAAACCGAATCGTCGTTTTCACCATGGCCTCCGAGATCTTTACGATGAACATTGCCATGCTATCTTTGTAAGAGTTGCCCGAGGAGGCGCGCAAGGTGTTCTTGAAACGACAGAGGGCTTCCGAAGAGGCACGCAAGGCGCGCAAGGAGTGAGAGCTGTAGGAGTACTTTGACATGTTTCAAGAAGGACCGTC
The DNA here is from genome assembly GCA_001602295.1 of Zoysia matrella. Lineage (NCBI taxonomy): Eukaryota > Viridiplantae > Streptophyta > Magnoliopsida > Poales > Poaceae > Zoysia > Zoysia matrella. The sequence goes on from BCLG01001200.1 coordinate 3,399, forward strand.
AAGGCGCGATCTCACAAGTAAAGGAGTCCGTTCTTCCGACCGTCGATGACGACATGGCCATGGGTGCCGCTAATGTAAGGACATCTTCGCACCCTCCCGTTACTTTTGAAGACCTTTTATATTACTTTGCTGACATGAAAAAGTCTTAATAAACGATATGCGATACACGATTCAAAAGAACATGTCTAAGTCTAAGAATGTTAGTATTGCATCGTCGTCTCATGTTGCGCATGTAGGTCCTACTATTAGTGCATCGGCACCTACTACGTTTAAGTGTAAAACAACCTCCGTATGGCATGCCGTTGAACTCGTTTAGTGGATAATCTAATTTTCTCTCTCAAGTGCAAACTAACGCTTTGGTAGTCTCCTGTTAGCGTAGAGCCAATTACTAGCATCCTTAATTCGGCTACAAGCCGATTGAATGAATTGGCTACGTTTGTTCTTCTTTACTGTACCGTTGCATATGGCACACCACCTATCTCACCGAGCGGTACGGGTATCCCACATGATTCCGTTACTAATGAATTGTTTAGCGCCATGAAAACGAGCACACATCCCTCACCACTGAGGACATACACTAAGCCACTCATAGCAAATATAGAGGAGTGTATGGCTCGCATTAAAGACGACTTAAACAAACAATTTCGTGAGACGCTAGGGGTAGACCTCAAGGGGAGGGACCAGATTTATCAAAAACCGTACCCCGCATACTTTGATTTGATCCCATATTTCGTTGAATGTCGTGTTCCCGACTTCGTCAAATTCAATGGCGAAGATAGCAAAACCACTTGGGAACACGTTAGCTAATATGTAGCACAATTAAGAGAAGCGGGTTTTAGTGATGCTTTTAAAGTACGATTGTTTTCTTTATCACTAATCGGAACTGTTTTCTCTTGACTTTTATCATTGTCCCTGGGGTCCATTTTCACATGGGAGTCGTTAGAGTGTAAATTTTATAATCATTTTTATTCCCGAAACAACGAATTGAAGTTGTCACACTTGACATCGGTACAGTGAGGGAAAGAGGAACTCGTTGTTGACTATCTTCGGGGGTTTAGAGATATTAAGAACCGATGCTTTAATTTAACAATTTTTGAAAAAGACTTAGCCGATCTAGCTTTTAATAGTTTGCTTTCGCATCTTAGAAAAAAGTTGAAGGGATACGATTTTCTTACACTCACCCACCTCCAACAAAGGGCTTCGGCTCAAGAAAGCCGAAGCAAAGAAATAAAACATGACTACAAGACCCGTCGTAGCGTGCACGTCGTAGAATGTGATTCGGATAGCTCCGACGATGATTCTAATGACATCTTGGCTCAAACCGGTTCATAAAAATCAGAAATACGATGTGAAATACACCTTTGATGTAGCAAAATGTAATAGAATATTTGATGAGCTGCACAAAGATGGATCCATTAAGATCGCATATACTTTACCTTTAGCGGATGAAATTAAGCGTAGGACATATTATAAATGGCATAACTTTTATTCTCATGCTACTCATGATTGCAATATTTTCCGTTGACAGGTCCAATTGGCCCTTAATAAAGAACAATTAAGTCTTAAAGAGATGCAGATCGACAAGCACCCTTTTCCTGTCAACACTTTAAAGCTCAACCCTAAGGTGTTGATTCGACCCCATCAAACCGATACAACCAAAGGAAGAACGTGATCATCGAGGATAAGATGCCCGTTTCTCCAAGTAAGAAAGGTGCCTCTAGCAAGGTGGTGATTGAGAAGTCTTCTGATGGTCAAGAGTCTTTAAAAGTTACCATCTAAGGCTTTAGACCCGGAAGGCAAGTTTCACAGCTCAAGATGATCAAACCGAAGAATCTCGAAGTGGACAAATGGAAGGTGAATCAAGATAAAATCACGGATCAAAAGATGGAGCCTAAAAGCGCCTTCGACTGGCTCATGGCTAAATACAAAAATCAAAAGACTGATTCGAATAATCGGTCTATTAAGCGATCAAGATCACCGCCTAGGGGAGGCAGTCCACCTATGACGGAGATGAGGCCCACCGTGAATGTGCACGGACCTCCCCCTTTGTTTCCTCCACTTGGCTTCGGAGTACCACCGCCATAGTTCCATCCTATGCCTTGCCCACCGTTCCCGGTGTAGCATTCATACATGAGACCGTGAATGCACGTACCACCGATGCCTATGCCGTCAAGGCCCGTTCCACCGATACCATACCCGCCATTTCATCCGGGATGGAACAGACCAAGAGGGAATGTCTTCGCAAGGCTCTCCAACCCTATCTCGGATCGAACTAATTCTCGACCGATCAAGGTTCAGGGAGAGCTCCACTACCGCGCCTAAGCAAGAATGACGCCAGAAGCAAGGTAACGAACCTGCTCCCTGCACCATTGTTCATCAAGAGAGTGCATCCGGAGGTGTCGTGAAAATCGGCACAACCAATGTCAAAATCGAAAGAGTTTTCACGAGACCGATCACTTTAGATAATCCGGTCGAAAAAGCTTCTCATGATCGTGAAGCTAGCAGCAGCAAGAGCAATTGTAAGTACACACAACTGAGGTGATGTCCGCCTGGTTTGACCCACACTCAAAAGAGAGCTCCAAAGACTGTGCCTCCGGAAGATGCGAGAAGAGGAGGCGAAGAAAAGTAGAGACGAGGTCTTCAACGAGATCAAGCCGATGGTCCTTAAGGTAAGCAGTGGAGGGTTAAGGAGCCCAGAGCCCCTACTCCACCGGTGACGGAGGAAGCGGAGGCTACTCCAAAGCCACTTTGTTTGGCCAACGTCGTCTTGGGAGAGGACTCTACAGCGCCTCGCCCACAGGAGACGTCGATATGTCTGAGTTTGACGACGACGATCTTTTGGACTACGAGCCTACACTGCCTCGAGAAGGTATGGACATTAACACTATTTGCTTATCCCTTTCCGATTACTCGTTTATAGACAAAGAAGAAGTCATGGCACAATTCGACTTTGGGTCGAAAAGTGCTATCTTCGAAGAGCCCGAGGAATCGGAGAACCATTTGAAACCCTTCTATGTGAGATGTCATGTTAATGGTTCACCGATTTCTCGCATGCTTATAGATGGTGGTGCTATTGTTAATCTAATGCCGTATTCTTTGTTTAACAAACTAGGTAAGGCCGATGACGAGCTCATTCGAACTAACATGACTTTGAACGGTGCGGGAGGAGGAGACCCTATCGAGACTAAGGAGACCGCTTCTATGTAACTCACCGTTGGAGGCCGCTTCAATGTAACTCTCCATTGGAAGCAAGACCATGGCTACCGCTTTCTTTGTTACCGATATGCGCAGTAGTTATAGCTTGATCTTAGGGCGTGATTGGATTCATGCCAATAGATGTGTTTCTTCTACTTTATACCAATTCTTTGATACAATGAATTGGTGATGATATAAAGGTTGTTCATGCGAATGCATCGGCGTGTGTTGCTATGACCGAATCATCTTCTTTGCCGCATGATGTCGTTAAGTGCTCGATAGATTATGATTTTCTTAGCATTACTAAAGATGATTTTGTACCGATTAATGTAAAACCGATGGAGAATCGGCTCAACTATATAATGTGATTTAATGGATTCTAATATTGATTGGTTGAAAAAGAGAGTGAAACTATCGGTTCAATACGAACGATATGTGCAAAGCTATCGAGGAAATAGAGGATTTGGATAAGTTAAGATAAGGATTCACATCGACCGATCCTTTTGAGGAGGTGAATCTTGGCATCGACGATAATCCGAGACCAACTTATATAAATAAAAATCTGAAAGCCAATTATAAGGTGAAGTTAATCGGTTTGCTAAAAAAATATGTAAACTATTTTGCATGATCTTATAATGAAATGCCGGGGTTGAGCCGCAAGTTAGTTGAATATTGTAACACTTCACATTTTGAATAAAAGCATCAACTTGTTAATTCAGACTTCCGAAAACTGAGCTCAAAGAAAATCAAAATGAGTTTCTAGTTTAAATTTCAAATTCAATTTGAGCTTCAAAAATGCAAGCTCAAAATTTTCAAAGAAATGTTGGGAATAAGAATATCGTTTGAAAGGTTTTGTAAAGTCCTGAATTTTAGAAAACTTTGTAAAGTTCTGTTCAAAAAGTCAAAGGCCCAAATAAAACTCCTTTTATTGGTTTCCTGCTTTCTAAAATCTACAGAATAAAAATTATTTTGATATTGAATTGGGCCAAAAATTAAAAGCTGTTCATCTTCAAAAGAGTTATAACTCTACAAAGTTTCAAAATTTATTTAGCTGCACAAAAGGGAACAAATGGAACAAATGAATGCAAGTTAAAATTTCAGAACTTGGGTACAAATTCAAAATTTTAAAGGATCAAAACTTTTCAGAGGAAATATGTGAAATAAAAATTTTATTTGAAATATTTTATCAAGACTTGAATTTAGAAAATTTTATGATACTTTATATAAGAGTTTAAAGGGGCCAAATAAATGTTTTGTTTCAATTGTTTAAATATCTTCCTGAATTTATAACAAATTTTTGAATTGGAATTTGAACATGGCCCAAAAAGGAAAGTTGTTCATTTCAAAAAGTTTAATACTTCTGCAAAGTTTCAGAAAACGTTGAGCTTGGGAAGTACACGTTTCGATGCATAAACAGTACAGCATTTTGAATGGGCAGAAAAGCAGAGAAAATGGAAAATCGTCCAGGCCCACTTGTCAGTGAGAGCACAGCTCTTCTTCCCCAGCTGGCCAGTGCTGCTGGCACCTCTGCAGCTCACATGCGCGCGTGCCAGGCAGCTGCCTGCCCACCTGGTTGGCCGCCGCTTGCCGCCCTATAGCCGCACCCAGATAAGAACGGCGCTGCCGTCCAGCTCTCTCTCTCTTTACTTCGTTTTGCTTTCTCTCCGCCTCGGCCATCCGCCATTGCTGCCACCCCGCAGCTCGACGCCGCCAAGCTGCCGTGGCTTTCAAATCTTGGCCAGAGCAGGTGCCGGTTTGTGTCTAATCCTCCACCGCTGCTTGTCTTCCGAACTCACACGAAGCCACTTCGATTTGCAGTTTTTCCCCAAATTGGGTTTTCTGGGGGTCGCCACCGTACCCAGCACAATATGGCCAGCTCCGGTGAGCTCTCTTCGATTCCCTTCGGTTCGGAGATCCTAATTCGATGGCGCACCTTCATGAACCAAGAATAAGTGGAATAGTTGAAGTGTTGTGCAGAGTTTTCGAAAAGCACCGCCACCGGTTTTTTTTTTCAAATGTCGCCACCTCGCCGGCGACAGCCCCGTCCGGCCACTCTCCACGTCAACAACTTTTGCGCCGCTCTTCTACCGGGTGTACTAAAGCTTTAACAGGAGACAACGTTGGATTTCGTCAAACCAGTGGAGCTCGCGCCGCCGCTGAAGTCCCGTGTCCGCCGCCGCACGCCGACCGGCCTTCCCCGGTGAGACTGCCCCCTACGACCCCTTCCCAGGCTTCCCCGTGGCGCGTGGAGCATTTCTGGCGTGACAACTTGATTCCTTGGCTGCTGCGCCGGCGCGCCGGTGAGAACTGCAACCGGCCGGCGAGCCTCGGCCATGGCCGGCCGCCCCACCTCGGCTATGCGGCCGGGATCCTCTGTGGCCAGGGGATCCGGTGTAGCCAGGTCCGTGGGCCACCGTGTGGCCACCCTAAATGGGCCAGGAACTTTTGGCCCATTGTGTGGCCAGGCCCAACTTGCTGATTTTACTATTTTATGAATTTATTATTTAATTAATTAGAAATGCTTTCAAGATTGTAAAATTCATAGAAAATTTATTTTATCTTGGAAAATTATGAGGTAAATTTTATTAGATTGCTCTCAACTAGAAAAATATTCTGGAGCTAACTACTTTTTATTTTACGCATTAAAATAATTAATTAATTAAGATAACATAATAAATAAGAAATGCATTATTATTCTTTATCGGCATATAAAAATATTATAAAATTTGCTTTCTGTTCATTTATTTAATCTTTACTGGTTTGGCAAAATATTATAATTTATTTTGGTAAATATAATTTTATAAATGATTTATTCTTTGTATCTAGTATTTAAATCATTATAAATCTGTTTGTTTCCATTAAATTCTGTAAAATTTTGAAAAATTCAAAAATAATTTTCTTTATATTATGAAAGCTTTAAAATTAGTTTTATGTCTTCAAGAACCATATTAAAGAGGTTTATAATCTTATTTACTTATTTTACTTTCCAAATTCATGTATTGATTACTAAAAAGTTTTATTTATAAAAGTATAAAAGGGCACCCTTCTCATTGTATGCATATCATTTCATATATAGGATATGAGAAATTTAAGGAGGAGATCAGGGGATATCATCAAGAGGTTCAGAAAACTCCGATCGACGCTGATTTTATAGCTGAGGAGTCTAACATTGATCAAAGCCTAGGCAAGCCCCGATGCATTATCTTGTTTTTAAATTATTCTACTTTTATCACTCTAGATGGTTAGTATGTAATGAGCAGTAGGTGATAGGAATTGGTTGAAATCGTAGTTACATTTATGGAATCCTACCTTGGGTTAGTATTTTTGGTACAGGTAACTCGATATAGAGCTAAGCTAATAGTTCTTGTAACGGTAGAAGTCAAGTGGATAAGTCTTCACTCGCGAGCTATAGGATTGGTGCGGGACGGATTACTTTGTCATATAGAATAAATTAGAGACTGGGCAGGAAAGTAGGTGTAACACGTCATGTGTCCATTGCGGATGCATGGCCCATGTGTTGTAACCCTGTCTGTGTCGATTAAGGACCATTCGTTGTTGGCCGTATTGAGCAAGTTTGAATAGTACTGATTACATACTGGATCTATGGGCCCCAGAAAACTGATGTAGCCCAATGTGCGTAGTGACTGGACGTAACCGAACCTCTCTTCTGAAGATGATAAAAGAGAGAGCTTTGAGGCTAAACATGGATAGACCCGGTGTGGTTATGGCATGGAGGACCACTGCTCGAGAGAGGTGAGCATCGAACCGGTACTATGTATCATTGGCGTGAAAAGTTGCCATGTATGGTACCGAAAAGCGCGTACATGTCGTGTAATCAGGTTTCTCCAGCTGGATGTAAATCGATTCGAATTGCTGTCTCTCACAGTAACGAGTCCCACTTTTCAGTGCGCCACATTGTAGTAAGGAGTTAATCAATATGAAATATGATTATGTTTGATTTCTCAGAAACTTCTTGACATTTTTGTATGATATAGTTTTAGTGCAAATTAAATTTATCTTTTCATAACTTAATATGCCGCTAAAACATGAAAGTAAAGATTCACTTATATTGCTATCTTTGCAAATAAACAACCATGATGAGTCAGTCTTCTCATCCATAGAAGTCGGCTGTAGTTAGCCATTTTTGTTGGATAGCCACTTTTGTCGGATAAGTCTTGCTGAGCGTTAATTGCCCAGGGCTTTGTGGTTGTTGTTTTCTATTGCATGTACTTTCTCTTTCACTTCTCAGTTCTAGTCAGAAGGAGCAACCTCTGAGGGTGGCTTCGTTTACTAGAAGCCTTACTCGTCTTTGAGTGGATTGTTGCTAGTAGGTAAATTGTATAGGCTCGATGTATCTTTTTGCTTAGTATCTAGGATGTCTTTGTGTAATAGGTTTGTACTTTCCGCACTTCGAAAATTTGTGGTTTGTAAACTTAAAATATATTTTATCGTGCTTGAGCTGTACTGTGATTCTCGCTTCGTCGAGTGACATCCGATATGATCCTGAGGTCGATGGTTCGTATCTCTCGAGGTACAAGCCGTCACAAACATCGGCTTTCGATAAAATATGGTTTTAGACATTTTAAGCAACCGATGAGAAGGTTTAAGCCAAATATGTATGATCAGATTAAAAAAGAAATTAACCGATTACTTGATGCGAAATTCATAAGACCTTACAGGTATGTGGAGTGGATATCCAACATCGTACCGGTGGAGCAGAAGAACACCAGTAAGATTAGAGTTTGCATTGATTTCAGAAATTTAAATAGAGCCACTGCTAAAGATGAATATCCGATGCCCATAGCCGATGTGCTGATTAACGATTCTTTCGGCCATAGAGTTATTAGCTTTCTTGATGGTAATGCGGGATATAACCAAATTTTCATGACCGAAGAGGATATGTCTAAAACTGCTTTTATATGTCTCGGTTTTGTACGATTATTTGAGTGAATTGTTATGACTTTTAAATTAAAGAATACGGGTGCCACATATCAAAGAGCCATGAACTTTTTCTTTCATGATTTACTTATGTTATCATGAAAGTTTACATAGATGATGTGATGATCAAATCGACCGCTTTAGATTCTCACTCGACCAATTTGTAACTTGCCTTGGAAGGAATGCGTCGTTTCGGTTTGAAAATGAATCCGCTCAAATGTGCTTTTGGTGTACCGACCGAAAAGTTTTTAAGCTTCATAATTCATGAAAAGAGCATAGAGCTAGATCCTAAAAAGATAGAAGCAATTCAGAACGCACAAGCGCCTACATGTAAGAGGGAGTTGCAAAGCTTCTTAGGAAAAGTGAATTATTTAAGGCGATGCATTTCTAACTTATCGGGAAAAATTAATGCGTTTACTTCTATTTTTTGGCTAAAGAATGAAGCCGAATTTATTTTAGGGGGGGGGGGAAAACAATAATAAGCTTTTGAAAAGATCAAAAAGTACTTATTTTCACCATCGATGCTTACGGCGCCCAAGGGAGGAGTCCCTTTCCATCTTTACGTAGCGGCGAAAGATGACGTAGTTGTGTTGTTTTGACACAAGAAGCCGAAAGAAAGAAGTACGTGATCAACTATGTGAGCCGACGGTTGGTGGATGCAGAAATAAGATATACTCTCATCGAAAAACTATGTTTTTTCTTGTATCATGGTTGCATCAAATTGAGACATTATTTGCTATCTAGCACTTGTGTGGTTGCTTGTTAAATCGATGTTATTAAACATATGTTGCATAGACCGATTTCTAGTAAATGGGCTTATGAATTAATTAAATATGATTTGACTTATGAATCGTTAAAATCTATAAAATGCTAAATTATTGCTAATTTTATTTTTGAACATCAGATTGATTTAGAGCATGATCTATATGTTGCTTATGTTATTTTTACCCTTTAAAAATTATATTTTGATAGATCGGTTTGTAAAGAAGATCAATGTGTTGGTGTGATTTTAGTATCTCTTTATGATGCACACATTGAATTCTCAAACCGATTAGAGTATGATTGCACCAATAACCAAACCGAATATGAAGCATTATTGTTCGATTTAGAGATGTTGAAGTCCATGGAGTTAAGCATGTAGAGCCTTTCGGTGATTCGTTATTAGTAGTACAACAAATTTTTGAAAATTTTCAATACTTAGACGGATCGAATGCCATCTTCGATAAGTGTCTAGACATTATTAGAAGAATAGAGGAATTCAACATACATCATATGTCTAAGCTAGAAAACAGTGAGGCCAACAAGTTGGCTCAACAAGCATCGAGTCACAATGTTAGTAAAGGTAGATTTTTAAAGATAGATTTTTAGTCAATAAGAAACCGATGCTTGAGGTGTTGAAATTAGACCGTTCGGACGCTAACACGTCAAACCGTGATAGTACCGAATCGTTTGATTGGAGGTCACCCATAATTTCATACATTTGTAGCCCAACCCAAAGTGTAGATAAGAAGATTCGGCATGTGGTTTTTATGTATACTTTGATCGATGATGACTTATATCGTCGAACGGGGAATGATTTGCTTTTAAAATGCATGGGTGATGATGAGGCTAAAGTAGCTATGGAGGAAGTTCATGAGCGCATTTGTGGTACGCATCAATCGGCTCCAACGATGAAATGGTTGTTAAGGAGGGTCAAATTCTATTGACCAACCATGATTGCCGATTGTTATCGCTACTATAAAAGATGCGGAGAGTGCCAAAAAATTTGAAAACATTCAATTGGCATCCGCAGCCATGATGAACCTCATTATAAAACTATGGCCATTTCGAGGATGAGGATTGTACTTCATAGGACAAATACATCCTTCATCTTGAAAAGACATCGTTTCGTGTTGGTCGCGACGGATTACTTCACCAAATAGATCGAAACGGTGGCTCTCAAGAACATGACACACAAAGAGGTAATTGAGTTCCTTACCGAACGTATTATTCATAGATTCGCCATATCTCAAACTTTAACTACCGACCAGAGTATTTACTTTACGTTCGGTCATGTTAAAGAGTTTGCCGAATCTTACTGAATTAAAATACTCAACTCATGTTCATATTATGCTCAGGCCAATGGTTAGACCGAGTCTAGTAACAAAACGTACGTTGATTAAACTCATTAAAAAAATATAGAAGACCATCTCAAGAGATGACAAAGTCTTATTGAAAGCATTATGGGCTTATCGGATATTTAGGCATGGGGTAATTAAGGTAACACCATATGAACTTGTGTATGGACAAGAGGCCGTTTTACCCGTTGAGGTAAATCTAGAAGCTCTAAAGTTAGCTAAACAAAATGATTTATCAACCGAGGAGTATAAAACTCTAATGCTAGACAATATCGATGAAATCACCGATAAGTGTTTTAATGCCTTGAAAAAAATTGAGAGACAAGACTAGAGTTGCTAGAGCCTACAATAAAAAAGTGAAGGTCAAAACTTTTCAATTGAGTAAATTGGTTTGAAAAACTGTTTTGCCCGTAGGCTCAAGAAGGAAAAAATGGTCTCCTAGTTGGAAAAGGCCATACTGAATAGTAAAAGTCATCGCCGAAAACGCATACATGTTGGAAGATGTTCGCGGAAAATCACTACCTAGGGCCTTTACTTGAAAAATTATTATCCAAGTGTATGACAAGAAGCGTAAGAAAAAAGTGGTCGATGTAAAGAACATCGTTGTCAAAATTGAATACAATGGCCGATGAGTCAAAAAACCAATCGTCCTTGGAGGTTTTTGGGTGCTAAAATATTTTATAGTGTAGGAACTTCACTAAAAAATAGAGGGGATATGTTGACACTCAAAAATCATAGGGCTACCGGAGTATCCGACACGTTGCCGGAGTGGTAAGCCCTCTCGGGTTCGGGCACTCGGCCCACCGGAGTGTCCGGCACGTTGTCGGAGTGTCCGGTAAGCCCTCTCGGGTTCGGGCACTCAGCCCACCGAAGTGTCTGGCACGTTGTCAGTGTCCGATGAGCCCTCTCGGGTTCGGGGAATTACACGACAGAACATCCGGCACTTTACCGTAGACTCCGATCACCGGAGTGTCCGGCACTTTACCGAAAACTCTAGTTATGCTGATTTAGAAAAGTTTTTAGTTGATTGATTCTAATTTCTTTTCTAACTCGTGGGATTAGTTGCCCTGCGGGATAAGACCCTCCCTCCTCTATAAAATAGAGGCCCATGGTCGGTTGAGGATCATCCTAATCGATCAAAATAATTTGTCTTTACATTTCGTTTTTCTCCAAACCCTAATCCTCTTGCTCGATCCCCCTGCCGTTCTTCCTTCGTCTCGGCGACGATTGAAGGCGATCCGGCTGGCCTGACCGAGCTCGGATCATCCCTAAGACGATCCTCCTCCGACGGGGTACCTCCCGAGACGGGATTGTCTAGGTGCTGCCCCAAACCCGACGTTGAAGAGACGTCGGCTTTCCCGCACATGGACATGCAAGCGGTGCGTTGGCCCAGAGCCGATTTTGGCGTCAACAATATCATAATGGAAACAAAAACTTCAGTAGTGTGTAGACCTTTAGAAGCCCTCATTAGCCCCAATCCTCTTGTTTTGGCCTTAAGTAGTTTAATTACTTTTGGAAGAACAATCCAGAGAGCTTGCTTGAGATCCTTTTTCTCTTGTCCCACAAGTCAAGTGTCATCCACCGCAATGTATCAATCAACTCAACAATAGGTAACTCTTTTATCTTCTTGATCCAGCTGTTAAAGCTCTCAGCAAGATTGTTGTTCACATAGTCACACTTGATCTCATTTGAGAATGTTGACCTGCTCCATTTGTTGTTGTGATAGTCATTCATGTAGGTGACAACTTCTGAACTTGCAGTAATGACTATTGAAATGGAAGTTGAACTTTTCAAGTTTGTAAGCTTTAGATACCGGTCACATATTCCTATCATAGACCTCTACATGATAGTACTTCTTGAAATTAGCCCACAAATACCTCATGCATTTTCTATGTTTAATGTCAAGGAACACTTTCTTCATAGCAGCATCCAAACCTTTGCATGCATCCGTGGATATTGCAAGAAAGGGTGGATGACCAATTTTCTTCTCCATTTGCTCTATAAACCAAGTCTAATTTTCCGAAGATTCCGACTTAAAGATTGCCCATGCAACAGGGTACATCCAATTGTTTCCATCAAGGGCCATAGCGGATGCTAAATGCCCTTTATACTTTCCATTTAAGGCTATTGAGTCAATACCAAGATAAGATCTACAACCTTGTAGAAACCCATCAACACAGGGCTTCATAGCAACAAAAAGCATGTCAACATCATACCGTCATCATTTGCTTTGGTTGCAATCTCAAAAATGGAACCTGGTAACCTTTGAAGTAGTCCAGCCCCGAAACAAAACAAACTTGAGAAGCTATCTTCCCAACCTCTATAAATTAAATCCATTGCTTTCTGCCTTCTAGCTCAAATATACTATAACCAATCTCTATTATATTTTTCAAGCTGTTTGTCTTGCAAATCCATGCTCCAAGATGGTTTCTTTTTCAGCCACGCAACAACTCTTTCTGAAACCCACTTTGCTGATGCCGTTGTGCTGACTAACTTATTAGTGCCTATACACTTATGCTCATTAGGAATCATAGTGCTCTAAAAAAGAAGTAATATACTAATAAAAGAAAACGGAAGAATGAATATACACTCAATACTCATTAGAAAGAAGTATATTGAACAGGAGAATTAATATTACCTCAACAATTGGCTGGCCCACAAACCTGTTAGCAACAATCCTCCACGGACACCTCTTCCCTTTGCACTAAGCTCTATACCTCTTTTTATCAGTCACAACTTTGTGCACCTCACTTCTTAAGGATGGCGTATAGCCTTTAAGCCATTCTAAAATCGACCATAGATAGAAAGGTCTCACCCTTCTTGATTTTAGAATGTTCCTTGTCAATGAAAAACCTCTGCTCATTTTCAGCTTCATCATCAATTGAAACTTGTGCATCATGTCCAATGTTCAAACTATTTTGCTGCAAATTCATTTTTGCTGCATCATCCTCGGCCCTCAAATCAAGTGACACAAACATCTCATCATCCTCCATGAATGTTCTCATCATCCATCTAAGAAGGGTCAACATTCTCTTCATCTACAATATTGTCTTTACCACTCTCCTCATCGAACTCTGCTGAACTGTTTGTTTCCGGTGCTAAAGTTGGATTCCTTCTAACGGGTAACTTTTCCAATTTATTCTCCATTGTCATGCTTCTCTTATTAGCAGGTTTAATGACAAACTCCAGAACCAATGATACAACTTTACAAGCCTGAAATTTTTGAAAAGCCTAACCTCAAATCAGCATCTGAAGCAACACATTGCAATCTCCTCTTTTCAACATCCCAATACCAAAATATAGAATCTTGACATGCACCCCATTTGCTTTTTGTTGCCAAATCATCCAGAAGACTAGCAATAGAATAACCATCCACATCATTCACTTCAACAACATGATCTTTAAATTTTAATTCATCCCTATTGTCATCATCGAAGTATGCAGTGTAAGCTGGGATTCTCAAATTGACTCGAAGCATAATCTCTGATTCAATCCTATAAATATCAATAAGAATAAAATTAGCACCTCATTCTCAGTCACACACACACATACAAATCAAATAACCGAAACAAACTCACCTTCAAGTAAAGCTATGATTGTTGCCCACTTCACCGGAGATGTTGGTGCCCGAGCTTTGTCCATTGCTGCTGCCGCAATGTAATCCCACATGCTCGTCCATTGCATCTGCTGCTCTCGAAAAGGTGGAGTCGCCTATGCCGTGTGGAGTCGCATGCCTGAACACGGGCTAGCTGGGATGTCTAGCCACCTAGCCTGGACGTCGGGACCTGGCGAGCGGCCGCTACAGGGGCTGCGCCTAGCGCTTGCTGGGCCACCGAGGCTCGCGCGCTGCCTGGGGCGTCGTGGCTCGCACGCCACCTGCGCCAAGCCAGAACCGCGCGCCTGCGGCTGGAGTAGCACGGCGAGGCCGGAGCCGCTGCCGGTTAGGGCTAGGGTGTGGGCGGCGCCGCATGGTACGACAAGGAAGTCATGCCTGGTCGTCGTGGTCGAGGAGAGATGGGGTCTGAACTCGTGAGATTTGGAGTCAGAGGCAAAAAGGAAGATTGGAATTAGAATAATGAAAAAAAGAAAAGAATGGGAAAGAAGAATAAAATTACATGAGTGATAAGAAATCAAATTAGGAGCAGTATTTTTCGGACACTTCTCTTATTAATATTATTCTGAGGATGACTTTGCTTATTAAGACCTTTTTAGTGGAGATTATGAAGCTGATTTTACTAATAATTATTATAGCTTATACTATAATCTATACTTAAACACTTAAAAACCATGAGTGATTATCGTGCAATAATCTATAAACACTTTTATATTTTTTATTAAACACCCATAAGCTATAAATAGTAATTTTTTATCATTTTTTATTTTCACCACCTATAATTTATATGGAATAAAGTATTTTATCAAACACTCTTAACATAAAAAAAATAAATTATATAAGTAAGTTAAATAAGTGATTTTTATAAGTAATCTAAAATATGAATTTTTTTTAAATAATCATAATCTCTAGAGACCCTTACTCAGAGGTGTTAAGCCAACTTAAGCCGAAATTTCCCGACGGTAGGCGAACTCAATCCATCCCCAAGGACCCCAACCTACGCCCACCCCAGCGCGACGACACGGCCGCGGCCATGACGCCCTCCGCTCTCGCTCTCGCCCACCCAACAGCCGGGGCCACCCAGCTCCCGGCCTCCGCGCACAGGCCCAGGCCCGCGCCCAGCTCCGTGGCCCTGCCTCGGGCGACGCCGCGCCGGCTTGCGCTGGCGGCGCCCCC
>BCLG01001200.1:27521-40897 GCA_001602295.1 Zoysia matrella
TTGTGGAGCTACAACAAGGAGTTCCGCGGGCGGACGCCGGTGCAGCTGATGGCCACGCCGCGGTGCCGGTTCCCCGACCGCGGCGGGATAGGCCGGGCGCTCGGAACCGGGCTCGTCGGACGGATCAACGTCAGGTTCTACGACGACGGGTACTGCGCCGCGTACTGGCAGCAGGAGTGGGACAAGTGGACCAAGGCGTACCCGGACGCGCAGGTCTACGTCGGCCTGCCGGCGTCGGAGCAGACCGTCGGCTACGTGCACCCTAAGAACCTCTTCTACGGCGTGGTACCCGTGGTGCAGAAGGCTGCTAACTACGGCGGGATCATGATCTGGGAACGGTCCGCCGACAAGCGGACCAACTACAGCAGCTACGCCATTCAGTGGGCGTAGTGGAGATCGAGCTCAACGCATCCGTTTATTATTATATGCCAGCCTCACCTGTGACGTGGAGTATGTGTATTATACTGTAAACGTATGTCAGTTTGCACCAGCGAGATTTGAGAGAATAAGAGAGGCATGTAAAAGAATAAATGAATGACTGTTGTTGTTGATTTATCTGCTCTGCTCCTTCGTGGATTTATAACAAAATGGACATCACTCGAGCTCTAACACATGATTTTGGTCCTGTTTGTTTAGGATTATAATATATCAGATTATATAATTTAGAAATTATCTGTAAAGGTAAATAAACATGGCAAAATCAGCTTATTTAATCTTAAGCTTAGATTATTATAATATGATAAGGTGCTCATTAGATGCTTATTTTAGATTATAATCTGCAAAACATCCACTATCTATACCAAGTTTGAAACAACTACCCACCATTGCCAAATATCTCTAGATTATAATCTAGAATATATAATTTATTGGGAAAACAAACAGGACATTTGACACTGTTTTTTTTATGGCGAATACATTACAATGTACTTCGTTACACCATTCTGATTGCACAATTTTGATAAGAGTAAATGCAAAAAAAAACATAGAGAAATGCCGCGGCATACATAAAATTTTTAGCTCAAATTACTCCTAATATATGTGTCAGTTAATGTTTTAATTTTAACAATATCTAAATAGTAAATATACATAGATAATCCCAAAATATTGCTATATATGTGTACCAGATTTGATAGAGATGACAATAATTAAATTTTAGATATTGATATAGATCTATGTTAGACTGCTATTTTTCATATAAGTATCTAAATTAATGTTTACGTACTCGGTTTAGATATCTATTAGCTGTTTTACCTAATACTTTTTTCATTCAGATGTTGTTGCTTCGCCGTGATTTTTGACACCAAATACACTTAGTTCTGTTGAAACCTTCAATCGAAATACATGAAACATTTAATTTTGAATGGCGGAATATTTGATAAAAGGATAGAACTTTTGGTCTGTAGTGATAGAATATTTGGTATTTTTTAAAATATTTCTCTCTCTCTTACGAGTCTGAGCTTACGACGTATTTACGAGTTAGACTTTTTTTAGATCGCATGATTTCTCGATCTAGTAAACTAGACTGAAGTTTGATAGTATGGGGTGGTTATTTAGTCATCCCTAATGGAAAAGACAAGTGCTCTGTAGTTTGCTTAGTTTTTTTTTCTCTAGGTTTTAGTGACTGACACTGTTATCATATTTGCTGTTGTCTTCATTTGCACAGCTGAAAAAAAATTGACATGCCCTTCGTAAAATCTTAGATACGCCACTGGTTTCATGCGCTGATGTGCAGCCCTGTGCCTCTGGGAAGAGAACTGAAATATTATTGCCACGTGGAATTTTGCCAAGGGGAGGTGAAAATAGGATAGGTGACTCGATAGGATTTGCTCGTCGTACGTCTATCCATGGGAGGAGGTGTAGTGCATGTGCATCAGACGCAATCACGAAGGGGCGAGTACGTGATTGTTGACTTCATGTACCATATGTTTTACTCTATGCATAACGTTGAGGAATATCAATTGCAACATGATTTTCTTATATTTCAAATTAATTATAGCTATCAAAGTTAGAATAGCACAGAACGGTGTCAATTATTTGAAAACAGAGGCAAGCATTAACACCCTGAAGCAAGCTACGGAAGCTGCTGGTCAGCCGGTCGATGGGATACGGTTTCAAACCATGGCTGCTGCACCCTGCTGGTCAACCGGTGGATAAAATACAATACAAAACCAATCTGAGTTGCTTGTTCACGGCATCGTCAACACATCTCTGACGCGCCGGCCTGTGGCACACATACAAAAAACGCAAGTAAGATTCTAAGCCATGTAATCGCCAATAGTCCTTTTTGAAGTATTTCTGAAGTTGTGAATGATTAAGGCCCCGTTTGTAAAGATTATGGAGCTGCTTTTGCAAATGATTCTCACAACTTATGCTATAATCTCTACCAAACATTTGAAATCCATAAGTAATTATATCTATAATCACCTATAATCATTTTACATTTTGTACTACCACCCATAAACTACAAATAGTAGCTTTTAACCAATTCTCCCTTCCCACCATTGGATAAGCTGTTTTATCGAACAATTTTGACATAAAAAATAGATTATATTGATAAGTTGGATAAGTGATGTTCATGAATAATTCAAAGTATAAGCTATTTTTTGAGTAATCATATAAAAGGTGCTCTAAGAGTTGATAGTACTTACAACCTTCATGAGAATTCCTGGATACAAAACTTGTAAAATTTTCATGAACAGTGGGCTATGATATTTAGATATGATTCAGGACCTGTTTGTTTGGGATTATAATCTACCGATTATATAATCCAGAGATTATAATCTGTAAAGGTAAACAAATAGGACAACTTATTGGCAGCTTATTTAATCTCAAGTCCAGATTACTATAATTTGATAAGCTACTCAATAGGTGCTTATTTTAGATTATAATCTACAAAAGACCCTTCACCTAAATCAAGTTTAAAATAACTATTAACCATTGTCATCCTCTTTTGGATTATAATCTAGATTATATAATCTTCAAATTATAATCTGCATTATATAATCTACTAGAGAAACAAATAGGGCCTCATTTTGTGCCGACATGACATCCCCCTCAATGGAATGAAGGCATCAATAATGTGTTCAAGAAACAATTTGTTTGACCTTTTCATCACCTTTGAGGTTGCCTTAATTTTATAAGATGTACGTATATGGTTCTAAACTTGAGAAGCTAGAAGGTGCTTCTGGCTTCTTAACTTTGACTGTAAAAGCCAGCCTGCAAAAGTGACGAAAAATTGAAGCAATTAAACAGCCTCAAGGCAAGCGTCATGACTCGGCACATTTGTTGTCACTGTCGTCTACAGTTGGTTGATGTTGTTTAACAGCTTAACAGAACTGGTGGTGTTTGGAATGAATGAGGTGTCTAGTTGATCGATTTGTGCAGCGCTGTGCATGACTGCAGGCAGGCGTATTCGATTTTTCGCGTTGCACATTTGGCTGCGGTTGCGCGGTCATTGTCATGGACTGGTTGATTGGATCTGGACCTGCTTACTATAGACACGTTGTGATGGCGATAGGAGTGGCCTGGCTCTTGTTCGACGAGTCTGGAAACGGAAGAATGGAGGGGGTCCAGGTCGGGTAAAGAGTGAAAGGAAACAAAGGCGAACAAATTCTTACGAGTACCTTTTTGATGTTCTCCAGCAAAGCGTTGGGACACAACTTGTGAATAAAAGCTTCCAAGCTTCACCTTGATTATTCTTCGTAGGACAATGGAAACAAACCTATGTCTATGTGGTGCAAGTACTCGTAATAGTCAACCTTTGCATAAAAAATAAGGTACGGAAGTTGCTGATTTTCTAAGTCGCATGAAAATTGGTGGTCCTTTCAAGCAATGCTTCGCGGTCCTTATATCTAGATCAGACAGATATAACTTAATTTGTTATAGTTATTATATTATTTTTTATAATCAATATATAATCCTACAAAACATATCTGTCCTACTCCCTTCATGCCTAGGGCACGAAAATTAAAAAGTAGAGAATATGGGATGTAGATAGATTGAGATAAAATATAGAATGCGCTGAAACTGTTGGTTACGTGGCGCCGCGGTTTTTGGTGATGTTGTCGGTTTTGGCTTACTATTAACCTTGTAGTGAGCTGTCTTCCATGCTGTCCTGCAAGCTATAGACCAGTCCAAGATGAGCAACATCAAGTGTACTGGTCAAAAGATAAGCTGCCTGAAAACTTGCCTTGTTCAACCATCCATAAGATTGTCCTTGATTCCTCATTAGTTATCTCTCTCTCTCTCGATTGTGGATCGAGTCTTAGCAAGAAAAGAATTCCTTTCTTGACCCAAAAATAGTCACTGCTTTCTTTCTCGATCTTTTAGTTTTGAATTATCTTCTAAGGATCGAAATTGAAAACAGACGAACACATTAATCAGTATCTGTGGTCCATTGCTGCTTCGCCGACAACAAGTGAATGCACAAAACAATCAAGCAAGCTCCGGAAGCTGCTGGTCAGCCGGTCGATCGATTTGATACAGATTCAAACCATGGCTGCTGCACGACACCCTGCTGGTCAACCGGTGGATGGAGTACAATACAAACCAATGTGCAGAGTTGCTTGTTCCCGGCGTCGTCAACACGAGGTCTCCGACGCGCCGGCCGCCATGCGTGAACTGCTGTAGTGCACGTTGTTGTCGGTTGGGAGTCTTACCCTGCTGCGTTGGTCAGCTGCCAGCCACCACGTTCTGCACTGCAAGCCGGACAGGGTTGTGATGAGGACGAACATGCTCCTCAGTCGGATAAGGAGTAATCAAAAGCTCTGTAGCTGGCTGCTGAAAACTTGCTCCGGTCAACTGTCTACCATGGCGGCCACCGACACACCCTTCTCTATCTGAGCGAGACGTATGCGTTCCTCTCTCTCTCTACAATGGTCTCTATTCTATATATAGCGGCGTCGACTCCAATCCAGGCATCCAACACTAATCAAGTTGCAGCAGCCATGGCGAGGGCGGCGGCCTCCATCCTGGCCCTCGCGGCCATCCTCTCGGTTCTCGCCGGCCCGGCAGCGGCGACAGGGAAAACCAGCCAGGTGACCGTGTTCTGGGGCCGGAACAAGGATGAGGGCTCCCTCCGCGAGGCCTGCGACTCCGGCCTGTACACCATGGTCATCATGTCGTTCCTCAACGTGTACGGCCACGGCAAGTACAACCTGGACCTCTCGGGCCACCCGCTCGCCGGCATCGGCGCCGACATCAAGCACTGCCAGTACATTGGCGTGCCCGTGTCGCTCTCCATCGGCGGCTTCGGCTCCGGCTACTCGCTGCCGTCGAAGCAGGCGGCGCTGGACCTCTTCGACTACCTCTGGAACGCGTACTTCGGCGGGTCCAAGCCGGGAGTCCACCGTCCCTTCGGCGACGCGTGGCTCGACGGCGTCGACCTCTTCCTCGAGCACGGCACGCCGGCGGACCGGTACGACGTCCTCGCGCTCGAGCTGGCGAAGCACAACATCCGCGGCGGGCCCGGGAAGCCGCTGCACCTCACGGCCACGCCGCGGTGCACGTTCCCGCCGGCCGGGTACCTGAAGCGCGCGGTGGACACGGGCATCTTCGAGCGGATTCACATCAGGATATACGACGACGGCAACTGCGAGGCGTACTGGCAGCTGGCGTGGGAGAAGTGGACCAAGGCGTACCCCGCGACGCGGTTCTACGTGGGGCTGACGGCGTCGGAGATGACCCACGGGTGGATCCATCCCAAGAACGTGTACTACGACACCGCGCCCTTCTCCCAGAAGGCGGCCAACTACGGCGGGTTCATGATCTGGGACCGCTACTTCGACAAGCAGACCAACTACACCAGCGCCGTCAAGTACTACGCTTGATCATCTGGATCAGCTGGTTGACTACTGCTTTTCGACAAAATAAAAGTGATGAATAAACTATAGTGTAATTATGGATACTCCCTCGGTTCTTAAAAGTGATAAAAGTGGTGAAATCGATAGCCAACTGCATTTCGATGATGAGCATGAGTGTGTTCAGCTTATTACACTATAGTGTAATTATGTATACTCTCTCCATTCTTAAAACGGTGCCACTAGACTAACAGATCTAGTTTGAAATTTAAGAACGAAGAGACTACTACTGTATACCTTCTATTGTCGTAGGGTCTGTGATCAGCGCTTGCAAGAAAGAACAAAAGCAGGGTGATGAATAAGATTTCTGGCAGTGAACCGGTGATAATTGTGTATCCATACCTGTTAATCTGGATTACTATCTGATATTCCGTTACGTGTTTGTCACTCTATTACTAGCTTGCTTGGCGCTCCTGTGAAACAATGGTCCGTCTGTTTCATGTCGTTTTCGATGCTTCTTCAGCTCGCTTATGTCAAACAACTCGACAATGATGTACTCCCTCTGTTTTCTTTTTATTGGCGTTTGAGACATCAAGGTTAGTAGGAATTTGAAATAAGTATTCATGTCTGAACAACAAGAAAAAAGAAATGGAGGGAGTATAGGTTTGTCTCCTGTTCAGTTGTAAATTTGTAATCCCGTATTCAGTCGTAACACCTGAATACCTGATCACCGTGTAGATGGGGCTATCGATTTCACCTTGCATTTTGCTTCTAACCGCGATGCTGGAGTGCTTCCTGAAGTGTCGGTACCAGTACCACCTGATCACCACGCTGCAGACGAACAGAACCTTCAGCATGACAGTTCTCAGTTGTCGGATTCCATTCAGAAACAGAACAGGTTGCACCTGCACCTAGGCCTGAAAACTGGGCAGAATTAAATATAGTGAGGGCTTGAGCAGATTAAAATCGAATAAAATTTCTATTCGTTTTTGAACTAAAAGTTGATTTAGTCTGTGAAAGGGCCCGAGGACCAAGCCTTTTTATCACCCCGACCTGCACCTGAACCTGAACAACAGCAGCCGGTTCAGATTCAGGTGCCATCTCAACCAGCTGCTGACCACAGACCAAGGACCAGGATTCAGAACAAGGTGACAAAACCTAAGAGTTTCACTGATGGAACAATCACTAATGACCTGAAGAAACGGAGTTTGTCTGCACAAGTTTCTCCCGGGAAAGACACTGAACCTACTTCGTATATTCGAGCCTTGGAGCAACCGTGCTGGAAACAAGCCATGCAAGAGGAGCTTGATGCCCTGATTCGCAACAACCTAGCAGTTCGTTCCACCCAGGAAAGGGCATGAATATTGTAGATTGCAAGCTGGACTTTAAGGTCAAGCACAATGCTGATGGTTCTGTTGGAAAGCACAAGGCACAACTGATTGCAGAAGGGCTCAGGCAGCGATATGACATTGATTATGAAGACACATTCAGTCCGGTCATTAAGCCAACCACAATTCGATTACTTTCATTTATTACAGTTTCTAAAGGTTGGAGCATTCGGCAAGTTGATGTGAAAAAAATGTTTTTTTTTTCTGAATGGCACTCTACAAGAAGTTTATATGCAGCAGCCACCAGGCTATGAGGATTGTACAAAATTACAATTTGTTTGTAGACTCAATAAGGCAACATATGACTTGAAACAAGCATCAAGGGTATGGTATTACCAAACAGAGTTCCAAACTCCGAAACTTGAATTTCACGGCATCTAAGGCTGATATTCTTTGTTCAGTTGCAGCATCCATCAGCATGTTATGCATGTTCTGGTCTATGTCGATGATCTGATCATTTAAGGATCCACGGTGCATTTAACTGTTTGAATAAAGACTCAATTTTCTTATCAGAGAGCACCACTCAGGCATGAAGCTCCAACCAAAAAGAACACCCGTGATTCAATTAACTGGCAAAAGACACTAGATATATATTCAAATGATCAGCCCATGATAAACATAACTCAATTCAGAGCGGGGCTAAATAACAAGAACATCATCTGATACATTCTCATAGCTTGTACATGCCTACCGCCAGCAACATCACAGATAATACAGGAGTACGTAACAACAGAGAATTCCTCAAAAGTTCAGAGTAGCTTTAGGAACAAATTGGTATGGGGAAGTATCTTCTGTGCAGAGGAACATTACATCCGTCTCACTAGGTCTAGAGACCTCACTTCCAAGTTCCAAACATTAGATTTCAAACTCGAAACATCGTTGTTTACTCAAAAGAATTAATTTGATACATACCATTACAATTTTTCAAAATTTGATCCATCCTCCCCTGCAAGTGACACATTGTGGCATATCTCTAAATTTGAAAAATTGTAATGGCATATTTTTTAACTAGCCCTTACTCAAAGGGGCCACAAGTAACCCACATATTATGCTAAAAGTGATAGTAGAGCAAACATCCCTAGTAGGGGAACTATCTTCTGCATGCCATTTTCGGTGGCATGTATAAAATTCATGGTCCCATGCATGCCACTTACGGTGGCATGGAAGAGATTAAAATTCAAAACTCGTGGCCTTCAAGGGGATATAGGTTTTTCAGGTGGCAGATCAGGGATTAGAGTTTGTGTCAATGGCACAGAAGAAACTTTCCCTATGTTCTTTTGCAGCAGAGCTTATTCCCAATATTGTTTGAAGTAGCCTTGGCGTTGGTGGCATATGAATCTCGACACGACCCAAGAGAACCTGAACCACATCACCCATTGTTGGCCTATCAAGTTCATTATCCTGAATGCACCAGCACGCAACCTTGCAAGCTCTTTCGACCTCCTCCATGTCGATCTCACCATCATGTAACTGCTGGTCGACCAAGCTCAACAGAGCTCCCTCATGTAGCTTACGTGCAGCTTCCACGGGAAAGTAAACAGCATCATCGCCACCGGTACTTGTATGTTCTTCAAGTGTGTTCCTCCTTCCTGATACGATTTCTAACAACACCATTCCGTAGCTGTAAACATCGACCTTCTGTGTGATAGCCACTCCACTGATCCATTCCGGTGCGAGATACCCTAGAGTTCCTCTCATGGTGGTCAGAACTCGACTGAAGTCCCTCCCAACAAGTTTTGCCATCCCAAAGTCTGCAATCCTCGGAACGAATGATTCGTCGAGAAGTATGTTTTCTGGTTTGACATCACAGTGAATTATACAATTTTGACAGCTCTCATGTAAGTAGGACAACCCTTTTGCGATCCCAATGGCTATTTGGTACCTTGTGTTCCAGTTTAGTATTGTACCAGCGTTGCTTCGGAACAGATGGACATCAAGCGAACGGTTCAGCATATGCTCGTAAACAAGCATCCTCCTGTCACCTTCAGAACAGAAACCAATCAGCTTCACTAAATTGACGTGCTGAATCATTCCGATTGTACTGACCTCAGCTCTGAACTGTTTTTCTCCTTGACGTGTTCCATTGAGGGTCTTGACTGCAACTGTCGTTGAATCACTCAGAATCCCCTTGAATACAGATCCAAAACCACCTTCACCGAGCTTCTCGGAGAAATTTTTTGTTGCACGCTGCAAATCGATGTATCTGAAAGCTATGATTCCGCCGACTTTGTGTACGTTTTCTATTTTTAAACGGCCACAAAGATTCCAATTATTCCTCTGAATAATTGATATCAGGACAAGCACCAAAAAGACTGATCCAACAACGCTTGCGCCGACAACAACGCCGATGATCATCCGTGTTCGTCTGCCATTGCTTCCCAAACTCGGCACCTCTCCAGCAGCAAGACGGACGTAAAGAACAGTATCTCCATTAGTACCATCAGTGGCACCACTATACTGCTTTACATTAACAAGTTCACCTTGCCATACTGAACAGGTACCCTTACTGAATGAATAGGCAGTGCAAGAGCAGTTGCTTAGACAGACCTGCAAACAATCCTGTGCACTTGCAACAGCTTGCATGGCACGAGCATCATACGGCAATCTGGCACTAGGTATGGCTAAGAACTGGTCAGTCGATTCTTTTGTAGTTTTGTTCCTACTGCAGTCTAGCTGAGCATTTCTCATGCATCCACCCCTCCTGTCATTCAGGTTCCATTCCTTGGGCGACCTCACGGAGAAGCCCATCATGCAGGAGCACAATGGAGTTGAGTTATCACTGCAGACTGTAAAAGGCCCGCACACGGCGAACACATCACATGGAGCTTTGGGTTGGACGTAGATTGTTTCCCAGTCCTGCAAGGCTTCTACCCAAACGAGCTGCTTGGTAAGACCATCGGAGTCAAGCAGGCACATTGTGAGCACAGCTTTATCGAACGTGTAGTAAGTCAAGTACTCTTCTTCACGGGTGTCGACGAACTCGGCGGCGGCGAAAGCATTGCCGGACATCTCCGGCACCGAGGGAAAGTACTGCCCGTTCCATTCGCCCGTGGCGAAGTACACTATGGATGTGTTGCAGAGCTTATCGAAATACTGCTTGCCGCCGCTGTGGTCTAGCTCCATGCAGTACGAGCCTGAGGCTGGGTCTACCGAGTTCTTCTTCGACACGACGCTGTACGTCGTGCCGGTGACCTTGTTGCGGCCGATCTTCCCGCCGGGGAGGACGATGTCTGCTGGGTGGTCGAAGCTCTGCCACAAAATCCTGCCCGGGTTTGAGGTCTCATGGATCACAAGGTTTCCACTGTCCAAGAGAACAGCAGTAGTATCATGGCTGCTGCTCCTGCTGGTCTTTGTTCTGTTGTGAGCTACTACTATTTGGCTGGACCAGATCACAGACTCGGTTACACGGTTTAAGACGACAAGATTTCCATCTCCTAAGACTGTTAGCTTCGACTGGTTGAAGGAAGACTCAGTGATCGGCCCATCTCTGTTGGCAACCCACACAGCAGTGAACTTGGAGATCTCATTGAACCATATGCCTAGGTACCAGTTGCGCGAGCCGGCGTTACCGGGGAACTTACTCGTGTGGCCTGTTTCGAAGAAGCCGAGCGCGAATTTGCCGTTGCTGGAGACGAGCTTTTCGCTGCCGACGAGCCCCTCGCCTGCCTTCAGAGTACTGCGATTTGCAGCAAGGCCAGTGCACTGCAGGGAGGAGAAGAGGAGCCCAAACAGTAGTGCGTAACGTGGAGGAGACATGGCCGGCGACGTCTTGTTGGATGAGCCAGAGACGATGAGCATTTGGAGACGAAGAGAAGTGAATGCTTAAGGATGCGATGGTGCGGTGAAGAAGAAGTTTCCTCCGGAGCATACATATGTATACTGATCAAACCAGCAGTAGCTTCAAATTCTTTGCGTGCCTTTGATTTTTCTCCATTAACGGGCAACACACGTTAGCTTGGTTTAAGACATGGAAAAGGAAGTCAGCTTTCATGACTCCTTTGCGACCAGGGAATTTTGAAAAAGTCGGTTTAATTTGACGGGAAAAACGCACAAAACAGGAAAATTCCTCATGTTCAAAAGGGCCTTAATGGTGTGAGTGAACTAACCCGAACACATGACGTACGGCAGCTGCAGCCGGCGACAAACGAACACCGTAATGAAAAAGCTCGCAGTTTTGCTGGTCTTTGCTCATCTTCGGATTGTTTCGCCGGTCAGAAGCACACATGATGAGTACGTTATAATTCTGCTGCCTGGTAGTATTTCTTAGTTACTTTATCTGCATCTTCCTTTTCTAATCAACTAAATTCAGATTGGATAAAACATTTCTATATATCCTTGTATTCCAGTTGGGCACGCGCAAGAACATAACACTATATTTCAGTTTACTATTGTACTAGTGTTCCTTCGGAGTAGATTGACATCAACAGAACGATTCAGCATCTGCTCAAAACTTGTAGTACTAGAAGTATCATCTTCAGGACAGTAACCAGTCAACTTCACTAATAAATTGACATGTTGAACGTACCATTACAATTGCATTGATCTCAGCTCTGAAACTGCTTATTCCCTTGACGTGTACCATCAAGGGCTTTAACTACTACTCTCTCCATTTCTAAATTGTGGTCGTCGTTGACTTCTAACATTAACTTTGATTATTCATTTTATTTGAAAGTTTAATGAATATCATATATTGTTATAATTTAATTTAAATTATTCAAATCACAATTTATAACTTTACGTATTTCAATTAATTTTTTAAACAAGATGAATGGTCAAAGTTAAAAGTCAATACAACAACAATTTAGGAACAGAGAGAGTATGTTGGATATTTTTTTTTAAAAAGGAATAGGAGGGCCTACTGGTTAATATATATTGAAAACGCAGAAAGTAAAATTACAGCAAAAAAGAGAACAAAAACTAGTAAATGTTATCCACTCAGTCCTAATTTATAATTCACTCTGGGCTTTCATGATTTTCCTAAATTATAAGTCATTTTTGCTTATCAATATAACTTTATATCTGTCTAATACTTATTTTTTATCGTCTATCTCTCTCCTCCTCGTCTCTATACATTCTATTTTTTTTCTTACTCTACTTAATTCTCATACCCGAATCGAAAATGACTAAATAAATCATAATGGAGGGAATACAAACCTAACTCCCACAGACCGAATATAGCCACCCAAAAGTCATGCCACGAAATCCTCCGGGGGTCCAAGGTTTCAGGTCCTGTTTAGGATGTAGGAATTTCACAAAAATCTGATATGAATTGTCAGTGTTTATCACCGGCACAGAATGATTTACGTATACGGAGAGGGATTCGGAGCGCTCTTCTTGTCGAGGTCGCTTAATCTACGAAAGACTCAAATGTTAACCTGGTTTAGGTCACCACAAAGGTGTAGTACCTACGTTCAGGGGAGAGTGTGTGTCGTGTAATCTCGAAATGGGGTTACAATGGTGAAATAGTTCTTGCGAGAGCAAGAACCCTAGCGAGTGTATGTGGATTGTATCGCTAAAGACTTAAACCTTTTGAAGCCGTTGTCTAAAGCCCTCGGTACCCTCTTATATAGAGGTCGGACCGGAGTTACAAAGCTTAGAGCCTACGAAACCGAATGGCCCCTGACGAATGAAGTTTTGAGTACTTCGAAGTTTATTCTCTGGCGCCCTCTGAACTGCTTTATCTCCTGCTAAGTTTTTACCTCTTACTGTACGGTGTAAAAAATCTCTGCGATTGTGAGAAGTTGGTGCCTAAGGCTGTGGCTGACCCCTCGAAGTCGGGCCCCTAAGGCGGTTCCTTATTTGCTGGCAATCGGATTTTGTCGCTACCCGGCCTCGACCCTTGGGCGGTCGGGCCGGTGTCTCCGGGCAGTCCCGATCCTCCAGATGTTGGGCTGTCTCGTCAGGGCTTGATGCGATGAAGCACTTCATGAGCCACACATCGGCTTGCGGGCCGCGGCTCGCAGTTGGGCCTCCGTATTCGTGCTGAGTCCGTAAGTACCCGGTACATGACGTCGACATGGATCAATTCAATTTTACAGAAAAACATAAAAAAATAAGGAAATAATTTTCATTATAAGCGGGCCTCAATTCAGGAGAAGCTACGGTGAGGAAAATTTGGCTCTTTTCAGCCATCCAACCAGCAATAAAGGGACTAGGATACATGCTATAATAACCCACAATATAGCCGGGC
>BCLG01001200.1:40966-89392 GCA_001602295.1 Zoysia matrella
AAGGGTCTAGCCGTCAGCCCGGTCGGCCTGTTGGCACGGCAGCCCGCGGTGACCTGGTTAGTCTAGTGGCGACTTGCGGCGCGAGAACCGAGGAAGCAACGCGGTGGCGCGACGGCCGGCGAGGTGACCTGGCAGCGTGACAGGCGGCATAGATCTGAGGTGAGGACCAAGGCGGCAGCTGGCGGCGACGCAGATCCGATGAGGAGAACGACGGCCTCGACGAGGAGCAGGAGGCAGCGTCGCGGATCTGAGGAGGAGGTCGAGGGCGAGGGCGACCGGCGGCCGGGGTCGAGGATGACCGACGGTCGAGGGCGGGGCTGGGGTGCCCTCGTTGGGGCGGCGGGGCACGGGGGCGTGAGGGAGTCAGGGGTGGCTAGGGGCGGGGGCATGTGGGAGTGGGGGGCGGGTGGGAGGTTGGGTTTTCAGGATTTTTATATGCCCGCTGAAGGGGGGCAGGGGGTGGAGGCTTACTAGGCCGTGGCCTCGCCGGCCTGTAACTGATTACTGGGCCGGTACCGGGCCTCCAACTTTTTGGGCCGTGCCACGGGCCGTGCCCGTGCTTGGGGGTCGACGCAGGCACGGCCCACCTAACCGGGCCGTGCCGTGCTTGAGCCGGGCCAAAACCACCGGGCCGTGTTCCGGCCCAGAAACCACGGCCCAAATGCCCAGATATAACCCACAAACAGGACAATACCTTTGCTACAGTAAAACTAATTAAGCATTTGTATACTTGGTACAGTGTTAGCATCTGCGATGAACCCCATATTCTTTTCCCCCGATATGTTTATATGAGTTCTCCTATTTATATTTGAATCTCAATTTCAATGTGTACCTCAACTATTCTCTCAAATCTCAACCTCCCCCCCCCCCCTAATCAACTTGTCTCACATATAAGCCTTACCCTTATATTAACTTATTAGCTGATCCCCCATGTAAATCTGCATAGGAGAGTGAATATGTGATCACTTTCAACATCCTGCATTTGATAGATGAGAGGGTGAATATAGGAGATCTCTCAAGTTTAAGCCCCCTTTGGAGCATGAATTTTTTTTTCGTTTTCTATATTTTTTTTATAAAATTAAAATAATTCCTGTAAAATTTCTGTATGATTCCTGTGAAATTCTTCTATTCCAAATGGAGCCTAAGAGTTCATATAAGAGTATTGTTGGAGTCATTTTTTTTTTTGCTCATTTTCCTACACTACTGCAGGTTGAAACCTCTACTGATCCCACCCACCCACCCACCCTGAGCTTCTTGCCGGCACAGTTTGTTCCCCCAGTCGAGCTCGCCATCCCCATCGCCGGAACCAGATCGTCTACCGTGCAAGAGGCACGGCAAACGTAACTTTGACTATTTTTTAGGCCTCTAAAATTGATGTCAAATTTTTTAATGGAAGTACAAAGCTACAAGCAACAATTTTAACTGCAAAAAGTATACAAGTTCTATATAATTTGAATTAAAATTCTTTCTAGATTTATTTTAAATCAAATTATACATAATTCCTGTGAAATTCTTACAATTTTTTTTTCAGATTGTGTTGATTCCTACAAAAATTCAAGTATAATTTATGTGAAATTTCTACAATCCAAAGAGACTTAATTCTATTCGAAGTAGAAACAGTAAAAAACACAGCCAACGGCTGATGGCCTGCGAAACGGCCGATGCCGGTGGGCACGTCACGTTTGCCGTGCCTCTTGCACGGCAGATGATCCGACCCCCTCCTCTCACTCTCCGCCGCGGACGAACCTCAGGATCCGTGTGGCCAGGCCCGATCCCGTGTGGCACGTCCTTTGTGACCCTTTATGTGTCCTGAATTTGGTTGGATCCACCGGCTTTCTTTTTCTTTTCCTATTTATTTAATCCTAGAAAATCACATAAATTGTAAAATCTCTAGAAACTAAAATACAACTCATACAAAAATCCCAAATAAATTTTGTTGTAACCCATGACAAGAATTCGGTGAAGTTAAATCTCTTAGTTGCACAATTATGCGTGTGCCATGCCTGCCAGATCTTGTAATTAAATTGCTCCTGTTTTATGTATCCCAGAAAATGCTGAAATTGTACATGCATGTCCCCACTAACCATACGATGTTGAGACGACTGCACTAGCTGGAGGTTTTTGGAGTAGTGTATGCACCGTCTCTGTCTCTCCATCCCATTTCCTCCCCTTCATTTTAGCTGCCAAACAATCAGTATCCATATAAATAGTAAAGTAAATCACAATCACATGTCAATCAAAGCTTTTTTTTAATAAAAAAAATCCGAACTTATGGGCCTTTAGTAATTAAAATCTCACACGTTCCATTACTGACAACCCAAGGTAACATGCGCTTCAGTCTTCAAATTACAGAATCTACGTCGAGCATGCGTACGTGCCAACTGCCAGGCCAGATCTCAATCAAAGGAAAACGGATGGCGAAAACGTAACACAATAGCAGCATGCAGAAGGAACACTGACGAGCTTCAACGTCGAACCAAACCACCAACCCCACTAATTGGAACCCGATCATCACCAACTTTTGCTGAGAATGCAAAACTCAAAAGAGGTTCACTTCGGCAGATGCAGGGCACTGTGGCTCGAGAATGTTTTCCTAAACGGTAGACAGTTAGTCGATCACCGTCTAGTGTTTAAATGTTGTTTAATTTCATCTAGACACTATTTAGATCTAGACGGGGACAGCCATCTAGCGTTTAGATGCGGTTTAAACAGCTGTTTCACTCCATTTAGGAAAACAGGCCTCATGACACAGAGATCTTCATCCCATGGAACGGAAGCCCATTATCTCGGAGTAGTATAACATGCAATGGTGATCCAACTACCAGTGCAAATAATTGCAGAAAACAATTGGCACTTTCTGTAAAGCAAGTCTCGACGTTTTCACGAAAGGGAGTACTCCTCCGTATTCAATCGACACATCAGTCAGTAGTGGATTCCAGGCAAAAGGCGCTTCAATTTTCAAGTCCACAGCAGTCATGAACACCTCCTTTGAACCGCTTGCTGTCAGCAGCAAGCTTGTCAACAGAAGTCAAAAGCTTCCGAAGAGTCGAGTGCCCATGACAGGCGACTGAGAGTCGAATTATATACCAAACTCATGACAGCAGCTTGGAAGGAGAAGGAGAACGAACCCTGCCATCGAGGGTGACGAACAGTGTCTCTTTGGAACGCATGAAATTTTGTAAAAATTAATTTAATTTCACAGAAAAAATTCCAACGTAGCAGCATGAATCATCGAGACTTTACGAGGCAGCAGTTGTTATCAAGACTGCGACTTGCAGACAGAAAGGTGAAATCGCACGCTCCCACTAGCAGGCGAATGGATCATCGCACGCTTGATCCCGACTGACCAAAACCGGCCATTCACTCCGGGGAAAAAATAGACAGGGTGTATCAGGCCACCATTCACCGTCGCCATCACCTCCCCATCTGAACATCCTTTATTTTACACATATACTCTCTCCGTCTCAAAATAAATGTCATTTTAAATTTTCAAAATTTTTTAACTTTTTTTTTATCATTCTTCTTATTTAAAAAAGTTTTTAAAAAATTATTTATTTTATTGTGAACTGATTTATTATTAAAAGTAATCTTGACTTGTTTATTTTTGTATTTTTGTAAATTTTTTGAATAAGACAAATAATCAAATATCAATTTCAAAAAAAAATCAAAAACATCATTTATTTTGAGACGGAGAAGGTAGTATAGTACATACATCAACCTCTTTTCATTAGTCCAAACATCCACTACCAAAAGGGCGGCCGCCCTACCACCAAGTGTGTGGCTAGGGCACTACAGACTCGAAAGGGAGCAGCATGAGAGCATGCCTGACTCTCCGGCAGATCTACCCATCAGTAGCACTCTAGGTGGTAGTACACTGAAAGATATGTGAGCATGAGCAGAATATTGCTTGACATATCCTCCTCCCAATCATCAAAGCAGCTTTGAACAGAATTAGCAAAGAGGCAACATCACACACCGATTTCAATAAGTTTTGTGTCCCTTCCTATGAACGCCCCCCGTATATCATACACTTCGGGTGGTATGTCGACGGCCTAGTAGTGTTAGCGGCGAAACGCATGCTAAGGTTGGCATCACTGTACTAGGAAGATGAGTTGGGTTCAGGCTTGAGTGGGTGGTGCTCCTGTGGGTGCTGCGTGTCGTAGATCGCCATTGCAAGCGAGATTGGCATCATACATAGCGCTTTGGATTGGAGGAACTGCATCGCTGCCCCGATGTCTTCTTCCATCAGCTTTGCGACCTGCTTTTCTGTGCCGTCGGTTGACCACTTTTCCCATATGTGCTGTGTGCTCCCACCATCGCTTGCTTCACCCTAGGCATTCAAGCAAGATTCAGCTTTGAGTCCCAAAGATATGATACAGCTGATGGATGACTCTTCAGAAGAAAAATATGTTGAACCTGGACATGGTTATTATAAATCGAGAAAGAACCGTGGATACACTACATTATCATTTACCACTATCAGTGCATCCGTGCTAATTTAAAATCAACAAAGGTGTTTTGAAGAAAGATTGCACAATGAAGGAAATGGGTATTTTCAGCACAGATGTAGAACATATGACTATAAAACTACTGAACCAATTAGTATATAGGCAAACGAAAAAATACATCTGTTGCTGAGCAAAGAAGGATTGTTGAATACCCAAGAATGCAATAATGAAAACAATTTGTCGCAGCTAATCTAATGTTGAATAAGAATATGCTAGCCATGTTTCATATAGGCAACATCGGTGAATAATTACCAGAACTAACTGAAGAATAAGCTATTTGTGCAGAAACCTTTTCTTCTGAGGATTACCTTAACTGAGAGTGGAATATCAGCAACCAGCTGTGCAACTGCACCAGCACCACCCAGTCTGCTCATACTCAAAACCTTGCATCGCAGAGTAGTGATGCAATGTTAGATAGGGAATGGAATAGATATTATAGACACCACTACAGAGTACAGTTTAAAAGAATTACCTTTACTTGAAGCCTGAGAAATTTCACATAATCAAGGATTTCATCTAGCATAGCTGCCCTATCTGTCTGCAAAGTTCAAAGGCATGCATCAAACTTGCTGTTTGATCTTTTTCCTTTTTCTATTGACAGGAAGCTTTACAATCAATTATTAAGGAATCATGTATTAAACAAATTAATCATATAACTATTTGGTGCATTGGTGCAACCAAAGGATGATTACTTATGTCGTTTCAAGCAGAGCACGTACAGTAACAGAACAAGCATAGATGTGTATTTATAAATGAACAAATAATAATCAGCTCCAATAAGAGTCACAATCCATAGAAGATATAAATACAACAACAACCAGAAGCTCTACCGTCAGATCATCATAAGCCTTGACCACTACTGAAAATTCCCAATGGGAGGCATATGAAACAAGCACTTCCTTGGAGCACATGATAACATTTAGAAATACGGCATGAATTGTTACCTTGTTCGTGTTGGGGACCAATTCCTGCAACGCCCTTATCCTTTCTGCTATTCTCTCTCTTCTTAGCTGTATTGAAGCAGACAAGGTTCAGTGAAATGCTTATCAATCAGACAACTGAGAACACAAAATTTTAGCTTAGCTATATAACGTGGTTTTAACACATATAAAACACATGAGCAGAGGGCTTCCATTTTAAAAGACTATTTACAATGTATTGCTGAAGTGGGCAGAGGTATCCACCTTCAGACCAAAATCATTAAATACCTCTATGATACTCATAGCAAATTCACTAAAAAACAAGGTTCCAATTTGTTATATAGTACATTCTCAAAAGGTTGTGACTTGCAATACAATGCAACATCATTACGGGAACAGTGATCAGCTCGTGATGCTTAAACAGCACGCCATATGCCTCCACCACAACGGTCACCCAACAGCTCGCTAAGAAAGCAACCTTTTTCTTAAAAAAAAAATCCCCATTACTTGCACGGCAACATCCGCTAATCTCGCTTAAACCCGAGAAGAACCAGCCTGAAGCAAGCGACCCTCATGCTAACAGAAAACTGCGCCCAGAATTTCATGGCCGCTAGCCACGACAGCACCCGCAAATCGCGTGGCCCTATGCATCAAGGAGATGAAAACCCGAATTGTAACAATTTCACTCGAAAAGGTGAGGTTCGATTCAGCTATTACCCTCTCGGCGATGCTGTGGGGATCTGTCGCCTGCCCGCGCCGGGCACGCACCTTCGGCCGCGGCGCTGGCGGCTGCGCCATGGCCCCCTCGCCCGGCTTCGGCTGCGCGTGGAACACCTGGTTTTGACAAAAAGGGGAACATACGAATCAGCACCAGCCCTGGAATCCCCGAACAGAAAATGGAAAAAAGAACGCGGCTTTCAGGTCGCAAGACTGGTCTCGGTGCGGGTGGTACCTGGTGCGGCGGCGGAGGGCAAAGGTTCGTCTGCTGCATGCCTCCGGCGCCGGCGAACACGGGCGGGAACAGGCCGGCGAGCTGGACGGGGTCCCGGTCCTGCAGAAGAACAGACACCACCAAACACCGTCGGTGAGCAAGACATCAATCCTCACAGACACCCCCACTTGGAGATGAAGCTCACCGGCTTGGCCGCTCCGGAGGCCTCGGCGGCGGCGTCGAGGCTGAGGGCGAGGGGAAACGGGTGGTCGCCACCACCGCCGCCGCCGGCGCCCGCGTGGCCCCCGGCGCCGGCGGTGGGGAAGGTGAACAGGTGCTCGAGGAAGTCGTCCTCGGAGCCGCCGGGCGGCTGCTGGCCCGCCATGGCCGGCGACCGGGAGGGGACGGGACCACCTGGCAGCGGGACGAAGGTTCGGGTGGCTCCCGACAAAAGAGGCGGCTGCTGCTGCTGCTGCTCGTGAAGTGTGGCGTCGCAGGAAGGGGAGGCGCGTTTGGCGTCTTCTTTAGTAGAAAGAGAAAGATAGGGGGGAGGGAGAGAGAGAGAGAGAGAGAGAGAGGCGGGCGGGTCGTCTGGGCCGTGTGGGCCTTTTTTTTTTTCCCCTCCTGCTGCGGCGTTAGAGAATACGCCATCCATGTCAAAATATAGGTATTTTTAAATTTAGTTAAAGTTAAATTTTTATTAATTAATTAATAATAATATATAATTAATAATATTTTATTTTATAAAATTATATTTTTTATACATTATTAAATAAATTTTTATAAAAAATATATTTTATATAAAAAAATTATGTAATCTTTTAAATATTATTAATAGAAGTTAAAATATTTTAATTTTATTTAAACTTAAAAATACTTATATTTTAAAACGGAGATAGTACAAATTGCGCACCTCATCTTTCTAGTACTATTATTTTGTTTGGGACTGCCTTTTTTCTAGGTCTCGATCATTGCACCGTAGTATACAATTTTAGAGCCACATAATATTGGGACTTTAGATTCAGTCCCTAACCTACCAAATTACTGTTTAGTATACACCTACCATTTTTTTTGGGCTAAGATTAGGAGAACAAAGCCTTCACATTTAGACTCATGAGGTAGTACTAGTAGTAGAGTTTTTTGGAAGAACTGTTAGTAGGATTCAGCTCCTTAGTTTGAGCCAGGTTTAATTTATCAGGAAACGGGTCTATATCAATTTGAAAAAAACTGTGAAAACTGATAAAAACTACTTCAAATTTAAAAAAAACGTGAATGAAAGTAGATCTAAATACTACAATAAACCGGTCGATTTTTCAAGTTTATCAAGCGATTATGCATGTTTATCGATTGGTTTCATTTGTTTTCAGGTTTTAATTTTTAAGATCCAATCGGTTTTACTAGATTGTCGACCGGTTTTACTAATTTTTAAAACTCTAAAACTTTTTTTATATTTCTCAAAAAATAACCTGTAAAATCAGATGGTTTCACTGAAAAGTGCGAAAACTGATGGGTTCTCAATAATTTTGATAACCGATAACGTTGGTTTGAGCACATAAGACCTGCCCGTTCGCTGTCATTCTCCGGCGAGCGGCGACCCGGTGGCTGGCGGCAGGCGACATGGCGACGTCACCGCCCAGACGCTAAGACGCCGGGCGACGACGATATGGTCACCGCGAAAGTTGAAGGTCGCAATCTGAGCCAGAGAATACGTATTCCAATTCATAACCGGAGAGCGACTGCGACGCGACGCCGCGGCGCATACTCGCATGTAGTACTAGAATTCTGTTGCTAGCTGAGACCGTCCGGGTTCATGCTAGATGA
Organism: Zoysia matrella; assembly: GCA_001602295.1. NCBI lineage: Eukaryota > Viridiplantae > Streptophyta > Magnoliopsida > Poales > Poaceae > Zoysia > Zoysia matrella. The sequence goes on from BCLG01001200.1 coordinate 49,147, forward strand.
AGAAGCCAGGCTTCCTTTGCCTTCCATGACTAGTGTGAGCTTGATCTCTACGTTGGATGAACGATGGTCGAGGAAGGTGTCCTGTTGGCTGTTGCCGGGCGAGCTGCAGTGTAGCATTTTCCAGCCGACTGAGCAATAGAGCTTCTTCTCCAACCGTGCATCGACCGATGCACAAATGCATGATCCATGATCTCGTCACCAGGACCATCACAAGTGATGATGTTCTGGGTGCAGCGACTCGCGTGGCTCGGTGAAGGCTGAAGCTTCCGTTTTACCAGGCCCATTCGTCCATACTCATTCGCTGCTATACTTTTCAAGAGGAGAGCGGGGGTGGGCTGGTGAGAGAGCAATAGGTGTTAGGGTTCATATTTACAACACCGAACAGAAATATAAACAAAAAAAGCTGAAAATAGAAACGAACGGATAAATATATAGTTCAAAAACAAAACAAAACGGTCAATAACCGAAGAAGATGTCGAAAATATAGATAAAATAAATATCAAACATTTACTATATGGTCCAAGTCATACAATATATATAATACAAGTTACAATTAAATTCACAACATACAACTCAACAACATAAGTCAATAAAAAGTTGTTTGGTTTATAACTTTTAATTTTTAATTTTTATAAAATATGTTCAAATGAGATCTCATTTTCGTATTTGGAGAATACGGTAAAAAAGGAAAAAAAAATCTAATTTCTGCTGAAACGTCGAAAAAAAGACTACCGTTACCGTTTATTTTTGTCCGCCTATCCGAAAATGATATGAAAAAACGGTAAATAAAATGTGATGGGAACAGGAAATTTTCGTACCAATTTCAGCACCATTGACGTGTACTCCCTCTAATTTACAAGTCGTAAGGGATAAAGTTTTGATTAAATATTGAAAATTTAAATTATAATTTTTTTTAATTTATTTAGTGTAAAAATATGCAATATATAATTACATTTATCTTAAAAAATGTTTTCATAAAAATATACATATATTATTTTTTTTATAAATATTTTTATAGAAAAAAGTCAACTTACTATTTTAACCAGAGTGAGTACGAGTAGAGAACAAAGCCAAGCACGGCCCTTCCTCCGCGGAGGGGAAGGACCGGCCTGGACGGAAAATATTTTTGTAACGCATCCATGCTTTTTTCTAATCCAACAATGTCACTGATGTCCCTGGCCCGCAGACGCCCGCGCGACGCCGGACCTCGGCCCACCAACCCCGGTCCCACCCTCCATGTATATTTATCCGGGCCGTCGCCACCTCACTCACTCCCTGTAACCCAGAGCACGGCGTCGAACGCCCTGCGTGCGCGCGGACAGGCGGCAGAGTCAGCACGGTACCCGCCATGGCGTCCGCGCTCAAGGCCGCCGCCTCCATCCCCGCCTCCCCGGCCGCAATCGTCGCGGGTTCGGCGTCATCTGCGGCAATGACGCGGCGCCGCGCCGTGGCGACCGGGAGGGTCTCGTCGCGGGGCGCGGCGGCTGTGGCGGCTGCCGCTGTGGCCGAGGACAAGCGAAGTATCTCGGGAACCTTCGCTGAGCTCAGCAAGAAGGGAAAGATGAGCCATTGATCTCGCTCCTCCTCGGCTTATTGGTTCTCGGCCTGCGGTGCGCGATTTGGTAGTGTGGCTCATGCCATTCGTAGGGGTTGGCTTGGGCACGGCCTAACCCTTCAGGGTTGTTCCACTTGCCTTCTCGTTTCAGTTTAATGGATCCTGGATGCGTCAGATGATACAGGCTGGTTGATTGTGATTACTTGATTGTCATGTGCTCCTCTTAAACGATTAAGGGTAGATTTATTGTTTCAACCGTCCATTGTTGATTCAATCTGTGAAAAACCAGAATTTTATCGTCAATGTCGTGATCAAGCTGTCTGTTCTTCTAATTATGTGAATACGGAGCACTATAAATTGCTAATGTTTGAGTATATAATTTTGCCTTTAATACTCTGTTTTTGCAAGTGAGTGCACTTTGTATTTCGCTACCTAATCTTGTTTCTTTTTCCTGCATTCTCTAGTGCCAAAGCAATCTTTATATTTGTGCGTTAGTAGTTATTCCCTCAATGAGTCAGTTCTGTCTGTTCATGTTGGCAAACTCAATTTGAGCTACCAAATGTCAACAAATTCAGAACAGAGGGAGCATGCTAACATTTCTGAGAAATGCAATGTGATATCCTAGTTCCTACTGTAGATCAAAAATCACTGTAGACTTGTATGCCTCATTCTTTTTCTAATATTTCGCAAACATCAGGTCGCACTTGTTCCATTCATTACTGCTGGTGATCCTGACTTGGCCACCACAGCAAAAGCACTGAAGATACTTGATGCCTGTGGTTCAGATGTGATTGAGTTGGGTGTGCCTTACTCTGACCCATTGGCTGATGGTCCTATTATTCAGGTAAGTCACATAACATGCCCTATAGTTTCTATTAGGTTCCGATGTAATTGTGTGCTTCTGCTCATAAACTTTTTTTTTTATGGTTGTGCCATTTTTCTTTTGTGACTTATGGTTGTGCCATTTTAGGCTTCTGCTACACGTGCACTAGCAAAAGGCACCACATTTGAGGATGTTATCTCCATGGTAAAGGAGGTGATACCAGAACTGTCCTGCCCTGTAGCGCTTTTCACATATTTTAATCCGATTCTGAAGCGTGGCATCCCAAACTTCATGGCTATTGTAAAAGAAGCTGGCGTGCACGGTAATATATCTTTATTGTTAATCATTTGATATTTATTGATTCTATTTTATACTAAAATGCCATTCAGCTCAAACTCATAACTCACTAATTAACACACATGTTTATATTCCTTCTAATATTCTTCCTTTGTCAAATGCAAAATATTTTTCATATAACAGTAAATATAAATATTGACAACTGTTCTTTGCATGAGTTGGGTACTGTTAAAATTTTTCTTCTCGTTGTGATAATCAAGATAATTATATAATAATATATACTACTATATTGCAGGCCTTGTTGTACCTGATGTTCCTCTGGAAGAGACAGATATTCTGAGAAATGAAGCCTCCAAGAACAACCTTGAGCTGGTAAAAGCTCTCTCTAATACTTTGATGTGTATGTTAACATGTCTTCTACCCTTTGCAACTTTTGTCCGACCCAAAATGACTTCTTGATCGCAGTCATATTTAGTTTGTTTATGAACAATAGGGGACGGTACTTCTGAAATAAATTGATATGATAACTTCATGTACTAAAGGATAATCAAACCAAAAGGTTGTGAATTCTGTGCTGAGCTTCCAAGTCATGAATCCATAATAGGAGACACATTGCCATATCATTTGTAATTTAGTTATCAGTGGTTGTTACAGAAGAATAAGTCTATGTAGTTTAAGGTATTTTATTTTATTTTGCTAGGTACTACTGACAACACCGACCACACCTAAAGAAAGAATGGAGAAAATTGCAAAGGCTTCTGAAGGATTTATTTATCTTGTAAGTTTCTATATTCTATATCTCCTCTAGTTTTGAAAATGTGTTCTGATAGCCTTCCCTGATCTCTCATCAGTAAGTTTGCACTCCAAAAGAGTAGAAGAAGTGCAGAGTAGAATAGACCTATTGTATATTGAGTTATTAGAACTTTTTTTTGCGATCTATTCTTTCTAAAGTTGTTAGCATTAATTTAGAAACAATGCAGCTGCTTTGACAGATTATTTTTCTCAAAAGAGTTTTTTTTTCCTTTTTGTCTAAGCCCTGCTTGAGAGACCTTCAGCGTTGAAATATTACTCTCTGCAACCAACAAATTACTCTGAATTTCCAATGGCAGCTTTCTTTCATTCTAGCACTGACTGAAAGCAATATGAAAAGCATCCATAATTTGAAAAGACTGACATCTGGATTTTCTTGAATTTTAACTTTGCATTAGCTAAACATGATTCACATTGTACTTTTGGAATTTCTGCGATTGGGAGTCCCGTTGGATACATTGTTTGAGGGCAAAGTAGATGCACGGGGTTAATTGTGAACTTATTCTTCAGGTGAGCACTGTTGGTGTTACTGGAACACGCACAAATGTAAGCACCGAAGTGCAATCTCTTCTTCAGGATATCAAGCAGGTAGGCAATAACCATCCTGCTCTATTTATTACATAATGAAGTAATGTTCTGGCTTAAATATTGCAAAAAAGGGCACATAATTCAAGAATGCTAATGAAATATATTACTTATTACAGGCCACAGAAAAACCTGTGTCTGTTGGTTTTGGTGTGTCGACTGCAGATCATGTGAAGCAGGTACATCATAATTGGCATCTTTCCTGCTAAGTAATGAACTGAGATTGTTCCCTGCTCTTTGCTTGTGATTTGACATCTTGTATTCTCTTTTATCTATACTTCAGATCGCAGGATGGGGAGCAGATGGTGTGATTGTCGGTAGCGCAATGGTGAGGCTATTGGGGGACTCTGCCTCTCCTGAAGAAGGATTAAAGAAGCTAGAAGAGTTGGCCAAGAACCTGAAGTCCGCATTGCCATGAAAGAAGCATTTTCACTAGGAAAGTAAATAAAGATTTTTTTTTATTCTTTTTGTAGTACCTTGAATACAGCACTGGAAGCTTGACCTGTACCAGTAGAGGTATTGGGGTTTGCTGTTGTTTTATGAAAAATAATTATGCGTTGTACTGAATGCTCAAATGAATAAATAAATAAAGGTTACATAGGTAAGAAATGAACATGATAATATTCACATGCATTGCACGAGAATTGTAATCCCATTGTTGGCCATAGTGGATGTCAACTGCAAGAGTATTTCATTTCTCAGCGAGACAACTGTAATTGGCGAGACCTATTTTGTTCATTTCTTTTAAGAAATAGATGATAAAACTAATCAGATATGAGACTCGATTCACAATGTAAGGTTCCAGAGTAAATAATCCCTGCTAACAAGAAATAGATGATAAAACTAATCAGATATGAGACTCGATTCACAATGTAAGGTTCCAGAGTAAATAATCCCTGCTGATGTTAGCTGATGCAGGCATCCACAACTAAAAAAAAGAGCTTGTTATCCAATGTAGTACACGTACCAAGGGGCTCCATAGATTCACAGGATTATGAAGCATGCACAGCTAACACAGTTGTCGTGCCTGTGAATTTACATTTGATGAACTACATAGGTCGTGTCTGATATGTCGAGCCCAAGGAAATAATGATATCAAATGGAAACCAAAATTTATTTGACGCAGACTAAATTCTCAAAGAATTTCATTTAAAACAACTTACGTTTCCGTTGAGACCAAATAGCAAAACCATTACCTAAACCCATCAAACAAGACTGCAGAACGAGTTAAACTTCATAAACAGAAACATGGGAATACTGCGACAGATAACTTCTACGCTCACAGTGCCTCATACAAATGATTACACTTACAGAACATAGCAAATAGTAACCGGAGGTAATTTGTCATCCACCAGAATAAACAAGGCATCCAGGAAATGAATGACAAGCATGACTTCGGTAACTGGTTCAAAATTCCTCTAGTCTGTTCACACAGCAACACATTAACAAAACAGAACAAACTTGAATTCTCAAAATCCCAAAGGTACTCCTTATAATGATGCATAACGGTAAAAAAAAACCAACTGATCCTATCTTGATAAGTTCAGCCACAATACTACCCAACACTAGATGGACAGTTTTACTGAGTCACGCCAAGCCACTTTGAGAAGTTCTCGAACTCAGTGTAGTCGCTGTCTGAGATCATAGTCTTGTACCATGCCTTTCCAGCAGCCTTGACCTTGGCAGCCTCCTCCTATACAATGATAAAGTAAACAGTTAGGCTACAAATTTACAGAATGGCATAATATTCCTCTCTTATGGTAGCAGATAGTTATACAGGTATCTATCAGTTTCATATGAAGGCTTATGTAAATAAACTAGGGACAATAATGTAATACAAAAATAGAAACCAAGTCATACAAGTAATTCAAATGCAACCTAATTACATGCACTGTGTCCCAATACTCTGCATAAACCATAATCTCAGCATACTCATGGTATAGAGCAAAACTCTCCAAATATGAATTAGCAACCTTTAAATTTACACATAAACAGCTTGCATATTATCATATGCCATACAGTATCATGCTAGATAACATGATCTAAGAAGAAATCGCGATTCCTCAGTAATGTTAAACATGATGGAACAAGAGAAGTGTACTAAAAGGGCATCTTATAGGGCAGCAATATCTACACTGGAAACAGCAATAGACAAGACCTAAAACTAATTAAAAGAACATCCCATATTTAAGCACAATGGAAGATATATCCTAACGAAATATAACATCACTGGGCAGTACCTAAGACTAATTAAAACGAGAACACTACAGCACAAGAAATAAGCATGCAATTCCTAATACTATTGTCATTAAAAAACTTTTTCCTGCAATGGGCAACGATGAGACAATAGCAATTAAAACTCTAGTATACAAACAAGCAACACCACAAACAAAAAGCTAAGATGACAGTAATAAGCAATGTACCCTAACGACAGCAACAACCAATGCACTATATATATATATATATATCCTTCCATACTAGAAAATGGAAGTCTCACACACATTATTAAAATGTAGGAAATTCATCCTAACAGAAATGGAAGAGGGAGGGGAGTTTTACCGGGCTAAGCTTGGTCCTCTTGGAGCCAAGCTTCTCATTCCTGGCCTTGACGCGGGCAGCCTCAGCAAGAATGGCCATCTTGCGGGCAGTGCCCACATAGGGGTTGAGCTTGAGGACGGCAGCCATGTTCTTGAGCGGGTTCTTCCTCTTCTCCCTGCGCTTGACCTCCTTGTCGAGTGGCTTCACCACAGACTGCACCTCATCAGAGTTGATAATCCTGCCCAGATCAGCGTTGGCCATCTTGGGCTTCGGCAGCACGAAGCCCTTCTTCTTCAGGGAGGGGGTGTCAAAGGATCCATAGATCTCCTCGAGCTTCTTGAAGGCGCTCTCGGTCCAGATCACAAAGCGCCCGAGGTGGCCACCAGGGGCGAGGTCGAGCAGGTTGAGGCGCTCGACGTTGGCCACGTCAACACCAGGGAGGTTGCGGAAGGCATTAACGATCTTGGATCCTTCAGTGCCGTAGACAATGAGCGGGCCCTTGCGGTTGATGTAGCGGCGGTTGCGCATCTTACCCTTGCCGGGGCGGATGCCAACAGAGTTCTTGGCCTTCTCAGCATCATCCTCGGCGCCGATCTGCTTCAGGATCTTGTGCGCCTGGGACGTCTTCTCAATGGACTCCGCAGAGTCGGAGATGACAAGAGGGAACTCAGGGACGCTTTCGATGCGGTGGCCTCGCGCCATGACGAGGGAAGGCACGGCGGTGGCCGCGAGCGCCGAGGCGACGGCGGCGCGGCGGAGGTTGATGTTGACGCGGTGGTGCCACTTGCGCCAGATCTTGGTGGGGGCGAACATGCGCCCGCCACGGCACATGTTGCCGAACGCTCCCTGTCCGGCGCGGTGCGTACCGCCACCAGGGACACGCGGGATACGGGACACCGCGCGGCCGGTACCCCAGGACTCCGCCGAGGTCTGGTGGCCGGCGCGGCGGGAGACGGCATAGGGCTGACGCTTGTTGCATGACAGCAACTTGTGGACGAACCTTGTCCAGTCGGGGCGGATCGGCGCCCGGAAGACGTCCGGCAGCGGGAGGCTGGCCGAGTCCGTCGCCATGTCGCCCTCCAGGGCTTTGACGGAGACGAGGGGGCGGCTTGCGGCAACCATGGCGGCGGCACCTAGGGTTTTGGGGCGGCGGCGGCCGAGATGCAAGAATGGAGGCGGGGCGTGAAGTGAAGATAAATGGACGTGGCTTAGGGTTTGTGTGTGTGGGATGCTGCCGTGCTGGGGTTCGGTGGAAGGGTTCAGGTCCGTTCGTTTTGATAGAGCGGTAGGATTTGAGGGGGAGTAATTGGGCTGGGCCTACGGCTTTCTGTAAACTGGGCCTAGTCTTGCTGCAGACTTGATTGATATAGCCATTTCGGAGGCCCAAATACAGAAATACAGATCTTTCCTTCTGTAAAAGGAAATGCGCCACTTGATGACTTTTTGGGCGTACTTAACCTCCAACATCTGTCAAATATTAGTTCTCTTTTTCTCTTGAATTTAAGCGGTTTTGTTGACACTCATGTAAAGATGATTTTGCCGACTTGGCCTAGACAGAATGCATTTCAAAAGCGTTTTAATTTGCAAGCGTGTTTAAGCTAATTATGTGCCAGCAAATGCCACTCCATGTTTGGATACTCCTATCTCCTTAAGAACGTTGTCAATTGACTCTCTATTCAACAACCCCTATCATCCATTTTAGATGACCAACAAGTTATTTACCTTACAATCAAGGTGAAGTCCTTACAATCTTAGGGTTGTGGATCAGTCAATCTTGGTGCTTGTGGATTAGTCACGGAGTATTTGTGACAAGTTCGTGGCACGGATCAAGCATTCAGGTTCTAAAAAACTTTACTAAATTTGAAGAAGTGGTTCTTAGGCTTTGCCATGCCCCTATGGTGCTATGCCAAGGGCTTACAAAACCGATCAAAACCGATCGATTTTCGCGGTTTTCGGTGAAACCGGTCCGGTTTAAAGGGTCGGCTGGTTTTCGGTTTACTAAATTCAAAAACAAATTCAAAATTAAAAAAAATATATAAATCCGAAAAACAGTCCAACCGGCCAGTAAACAAAAAAAAACCGGTGGAAAACCGCCCAAATCGATTTGATTTCAAATTCAAAAACAGTAAACCGGATAACCAGTCGGTAAACAGGAAAAACCACCCTGTTTTCTCTAAAAAAATTTATTTTCAAATTTGCCCGGTTTTCATTGTTTACTGTAGCGGTTTTCCGAAAACCAACCAAACCGATGTCCACCGATTTTCGAAGCCAAAACGGTTTCTCAAACCTTGGCAATGCCATCAGACCACCACGTCCTCCATTGGATTACCATGGTCGTCTCATGATGCCTCTAAAACCTACCCTACACAGACTAGTGACAAGCTGCAGAGAGATGTGTGGAACCGTAGCACAGGAAACTACTATGCTGAGTTGCAGTATATATGCACCTCTGGTAGAACACTTTTTATAAGAAGCCATTTTGTTTTCCTAAAGAAGCAGCAATAACAACTAAATATTTTTATCTGATTTTACCTTTTTCCATCAAAATTAATCACTTAAGTATAACGATAGGACTTGCTAGCCAGTGCTTGCTAAGCACTTCTGATGCACATATAATGAAAATGGCATTTATTACTAGGAGTTAATAATAACGGTTCATTCGACTATATATAGTAGTTAAAAATATGGAATGTGAAACAAGCAATTCCTTGGAGCACATGATGACATTTGGAAATATGGCATGAGTCGTTACCTTGTTCATATTGGGGACCAATTCCTGCAACGCCCTTATCCTTTCTGCTATTCTCTCTCTTCTTAGCTGCGTTGGAGCAGACAAGGTTCAATGAAATGCTTATCAATCAGACAACTGAGAACAAAGAATTTTAACTTATCAAAATAGCGTGGTTTTAAAACATATAAAACACATGAGCAGAGGACTTCCATTTTAAAAGACTATTTACGATGTATTGTTAAGTCACAGAGGTATCCACCACACCAAAATCATTAGACACCTTTATGATACTCATAGCAAATTCACTAAGAAACAAGGTTCCAATTTCTTAGTATATGTATTCTATGTATTCTCAAAAGGTTGTAACTTGCAATACAATGCAACATCATTACAGGAATAGTAATCAGCTCGTGAAATGCTTAAACAGCACGCCATATGCCTCCACCACAACGGTCACCCAACAGCTTGCTAAGAAAGCAACCCTTTCCTTAAAAAATCCCCATAACTTGCATGGCAGCATCCGCTACTCTCGCTTAAACCCAAGAAGAACCAAACTGAAGCAAGCAACCATCACACTAACAGAAAACGGCGCCCAGATTTTCGTGGCTGCTAGCCACCGATGACAGCACCCGCAAATTGCTCGGCCCTATGCATCAACAAGATGAAAAGACAGCTCGAATCGTAACAATTTCACTTGCAAAGGTGCAGTTCGATTCAGCTATTACCCTCTCGGCGATGCTGTGGGGGTCCGTCGCCTGCCCGCGTCGGGCCTGCACCTTTAGCCGCAGCGCCGGCGGCTGCGGCTGCTGCGCCATGGCTCCCTCGTCCAGCTTCGGCTGCGCATGGAACACCTGATTTTGACAAAAAGGGGAACTTACGAATCAGCATCAGCCCTGAAATCGCAAACAGAAAATGGAAAAAAAGAACGCGGCTTTAAGGCCTCAAGCTGCGGAAGGTACTTGGTGCGGCGGCGGCGGCGGGCAAAGGTTCATCTGCTGCATGCCTCCGGCGCCGGCGAACACCGGCGGGAAAAGGCCGGCGAGCTGGACGGGGTCCCGGTCCTGCAGAAGAACAGACACCACCAAACACCGTCGGTAAGCAAGACATCAATCCTCATATGTGCTGCGTGATGACGGGGAAAAAGTTTAAACGTGGTCGCGGGCGACGCGCCTCCACGTCAAAAGAGACAAATTTAAATTTAATTTAAATTTAAGGCATGAGAGAAAATAAATTTCAAGTATTACGAGTTCATACTTTCATAACTCTTACATTTACATAAAAATTATGTTAATTACATCTCCGAAAAGAAAACCCCTGATTAAGAGTTCCAAAAAGAAAAAAATTACATAATGGTCGCAGCATATTACTATTACAAAGCTAAAAAAAAAAAAATAAATCTTCAGTCTTGTCGCTTAGATGAATGTTTGACGAAGAACTTGATATGACATATATATTTTATGTGCAGATATGCAGATATAATGCACGACTTTATTTGAGATTTATGCATATTATGCCTTTTTTAATATGTGAATATGAGCATATTATTTGAGCATTGGGATATCGCCAAGCTATTTTGACATTTGCTCATTAACGAATGTTTAATATATGCTTATGACATAGCATTTAGCTGAACATGACCCATATATGAAGAATCACATCGCAGTATTTTCATTACTTGATTTTAGTATGTTCATTTATTTTCAGACATGACATATGTATGTGTAGATGGGTTCAGAAAAATTACTTTGACACTTAAGTATGGCATTTCGTGTTATATATACTACAATTAGACAATTTAATGGCTGAGTTAGCTGTTCATATATATATATATATATATATATATATATATTTCCAAGTGATATTTGAATTTTGATGACTTAGCACATATGACCAATATGTGATGATGGCCTGGGTGTGGTTTAGTGATATCCTATGTGCGGAAAGCAATCTACAGTCCGGCCGGATAAACCATTTTAATTTTCTTTTAGTCAACCAGTGCTTGTGTCAACCAAAGACAAACCGCAAGCACCTAACTACATATACGCAGAATAGGACAGGAACTTCATTTTATTTATTTCCAATGATTATAATGTTGGTTAATGCAACCTGACCATGCATGCGATGCAAGGAGATTTGCAGCCAGTGTGTTAATTAAATTTGAAGGCTAGCATATAAGCTAATAAACATGGTGAGTGTGACGTGACAACTTGCTCACGTGCATGCATACTGGCCGGATGAAATTATTATTATATTTTTAATCAACCGACGTATATGCATGGTAATTTTTCCTGGTGCCTTTATCTTATATCAAGGGCCAAATCATATCAGTTAATTATATGTAGGATGTGGCCTATGGAAAGTGCTTAGCAGATCTGATTGCAACACGTATGATGCAAGGAGACGACCAGAAGCAGCGCACTCCAGCCTGATTTTGTCTACGCAGTCAGTAGATAATTTTGACAATAACCACTGCCGCATTTAGCATCTTTTAATCTGATTTTTATAGCACTTTTTCTTGGTCCGTATCAAAACGAAACCGAAGAAACAAAATGCTTATCCCACCGTGGTTTGTACTCGTTGGCCAAATCGACAAATGAGGTCTTCTTGTCACTGTCTGAGTCAAAGGATCTCAACAACAGCGGGAGTAATCGATTTCTGACTCATATCAAGAGTCTAAAGGATCAACATGAAGAACACATAGTCGCAAACTTGAGCAGAGCGCTTCCTGTTCTGATATGAAAGAACAGGCAAGACGCCGGCGGCCTGAGGAACCAATTTCTCACCTTGCAGGAGCCTTTATATCACAAGCTCTTAGAGATGACGGCTTGCAGACGAACAGCAGGCGTTCTTCCTGCGGTGCAGCGGTGTTGCGACGGCCTCCTGGCGAGATGCGTGAATATATTTTGAGAGCGGAGTTGCTTTGCGGCAGCCTGGCGGCAGAGTTTTTCGGGAGCAGGGGCGTGTGCGGGAGAGCTTTTCGGCAGCCTGGCGGCGAGTGTGTGTTGGAAGCGGGTGGCAAACAATATTCGGGAGCGGGGTCTCTTCGCGGCAGCCGGCGGTCTATTATTTATAGAGCGAGCAGTTGGGTTAGCGGAGGTTTGAACGTGGTTAGCGGCAGGCCGGCAGCACGTACGCATATCAAATTCCAACGCGGTTAGCTGAGCGAGCAGTTGGGTTAGTGGAGGTTTGAACATGGTTAGCGGCAGGCCGGCAGCACGTACGCCCAACGCGGTTAGCGGCGGCAGCGCGGGCGTCGTGCGTCGGTTTTGCCAGGTTCGTGCGAGAGAGTGAACCCGACGTGCATCAGTTGTGCGGGATGTACGTCCGTTGGCTTATGCATGCCTCCATTTGAAATGAATTTATTTATTTATTAATCAAGTCTTTAGCAGTTGACTAGGAGAGAAAGAAAGCAGTGCATGCACGTGTCGAGTGGTTTTGGTGAGCAGTGGCAGGAGCACGTTGCTTCGTGTAGAACGTGGGCAGCTGCGTCCGAGGCTTCCCGATGAACGCAGTCGTCAGTGTGGTCGAGCGAGTCTGTTGTGCGAGGCGCGCGTCTATTTGAAATTGATTTATTTATTAGCTAATCAAGAGTTTAAGCGGCAATAGCTTTGAGTCGTGCGCGAGGACAAATCATGTATAGCCGCATGCACATCGTGCAGTTTAGTCAAGCATGTCGTGGAGAGTTTGGCTCCAATTCGTTGCTTCATGCGAGACAAGGAATTTCTGGCAGCTTTTAGATGTATTGATTCGAACCAACGTAACTCTTCTGGGCCTTGTTTCCGGCCACATTGTACACTGTGCTCGCGTATCCATACATGTTCGTTTGACTTGGTAGCCAGGCCGGCCTTTAGGAGACGTGCATGTTTGTGTCATTTATATGACGATGATTACTTTTAACTCTATCATTTTTTTTTAATTTTTGGTGTGCAAATATCGAACCATGTGTACTCATCTACATCTTGCCAGGCGCTTTTATTTGTCTCACCATAGGTGTTTATTTTATGGTGCATGAGAAATAATATTAAATTTCTTTTACTTTTATTTTGGATGACTTTTCAAAGAGATTATTCTATTTATGACCATTTGAATTAATTTTTTTATATCATATCTTCGGGTTTGCCAAATTTTGTGTCAACACTGCGTGTCGTAGATCACCATTGCAAGCGAGATCGGCATCATACGTAGTGCTTTGGATTGGAAAAACTGCATCGCTGCCCCGATGTCTTCTTCCATCAGCTTTGCAACCAGCTTTTCTGTGCCGTCGGTTGACCACTTTTCCCATATGTGCTGCGTGCTCCCACCATCACTTGCTTCACCCTAGTCATTCAAGCAAGATTCAGTTTTGAGTCTCAAAGATATGTACAACTGATGGATGACACTTTAGAAGAAAAATACGTTGAACCTGGACATGCTTATTATAAATCGAGAAAGAACCATGGATACATTACATTATGATTTACCACTATCAGTGCATCCATGCTAATTTAAAATCAACAAAAGGTGTTTTGAAGATTGGTTGCAAAGAAAGATCAGCCTACAATGAATGCAGACCTAGCTGCATTAGTTGTGCAATGAAGGTAATGGACATTTCCATCACAGATGTAGAATGTATGACTCTAACTACTCAACCAATTATTATACTGACAAAGAGAAAAAAAAAATAGCACATCTGTTGCTGAACAAGAAGGAAGGATTGTTGGATACTGAAGAATGGAATAACGCAAACAATTTGTTGCAACTAATCTAGATGTGAATACGAATATACTAGTCATGTTTCATATTGGTAACATGTGTGAATAATTGCCAGAACTAACTGAAGCATGAGCTATTTGTGCAGAAACTTTTTCTTCTGAGAATTACCTTAACTGAGAGTGGAATATCAGCAACCAGCTGTGCAACTGCACCAGCACCACCCAGTCTGCTCATACTCAAAACCTTGTATTGCAGAATAGTGATGCATGTTAGATAGTGAGTGAAATAGATATTATAGACAACACTAAAGAATACAGTTTAAAATAATTACCTTTACTTGAAGCCTGAGAAAATTCACATAATCAAGGATCTCATCTAGCATAGCTGCCCTATCTGTCTGCAAAGTTCAAAGGCATGCATCAAACTGTTGTTTGATCTTTCCTTTTTTCAAGTGACAGAAAGCTTTATAATCAATTATTAAGGAATAATGTGTTGTACAAATTAATCATATAACTATTGGTGCACTGGTGCACCGAAGGGTGATTACTCATGTCGTTTCAAGCAGCATGCACGGTCACAGAACAAGCATAGATGTGTATTGATAAGTGAATAAAGAGTCATGATCCATAGAAAATAAAAATACAACAACCAGAAGATCTACTGTCAGGAGATCATAAGCCTTGACCACTATTGAAAATTCCCAATGGGAGGCATGTTAAACAAGCACTTCCCTGGAGCACATGATGACAGTTAGAAGTATGGCATGAATTGTTACCTTGTTCGTGTTGGGGACCAATTCCTGCAACGCCCTTATCCATTCTGCTATTCTCTCTCTTCTTAGCTGCGTTGAAACAGATAAGGTTTCATGAAATGTTTATCAATCAGACAACTGAGAACACAGAATTTTAGCTAAGTAACGTGGTTTTAACACATATAAAACACATGAGCAGTGGACTTCCATTTTAAAAGACTATTTACAATGTATTGCTGAAGTCATAGAGGTATCCACCTTCAGACCAAAATCATTAGATACCTCTACGATACTCATAGCAAATTCACTAAAAAAATATAGTTCCAACTTGTTGCACATGTATTCACAAAAGGTTATGACTTGCACTACAATGCAACATCATTACGGGAATAGTGATCAGCTCGTGATACTTAAATAGCACGCCATATGCCTCCACCACAACGGTCACCCAACAGCTCGCTAAGAAAGCAACCTTTTCCTAAAAAAATATCCCATCGGCAACATCCACTAATCTCGCTTATACCCGAGATGAACCAGCTGAAGCAAGCAACCATCATACTAACAGAAAACGGCGCCCAGAATTTCGTGGCCGATAGCCACAACAGCACCCGCGAATTGCGCGGTCCTATGTCTCGCATCAACAAGATGAAAAGACAGCCCGAATTGTAACAATTTCACTCGCAAAGGTGAAGTTCGGTTCAGCTATTACCCTCTCGGCGATGCTGTGGGGATCCGTCGCCTGCCCGCGCCGGGCCCGCACCTTCGGCCGCGGCGCCGGCGGCTGCTGCGCCATGGCTCCCTCGCCCGGCTTCGGCTGCGCGTGGAACACCTGGTTTTTCCAAAAGGGAAACTTACGAATCAGCACCAGCCCTGGAATAACAAAAAATGGAAAAAAGAACAACGCGGCTTTCAGGCCTCATGCTGCGGATGGTACCTGGTGCGGCGGCGGCGGGCAAAGGTTCGTCTGCTGCATGCCTCCAGCGCCGGAGAACACTGGCGGGAAGAGGCCGGCGAGCTGGACGGGGTACCGGTCCTGCATAAGACCACCACCAAACACCGTCAGTGAGCAAGACATCAATCCTCACAACCATCCCCGGCCACTTTGCGACAAATCTCACCGGCTTGGCGGCTCCGGATTCCTCGGCGGCGGCATCGAGGCTGGGTCGCCCAACCCATACTTCATTTTATCCGAAGGTCAAAATGATGGCACCGCTGCTTGCACCTGCCGTGCATGAGAGAAAGAAGGTTGCACCCGGCGCTTACACATTCACCCGGTGTCAAATTTTCGGTTCAAGTACCGGTATCTGTAGTGGCTAGCTTTGGTGCTCCAACAAAAAAAGTTTTCCACTTGGCTTTAAAGCACCGGACATTGTGGGTTATTTAAACCATTAAAAGAGAAAAAAAATGAACGGTTTTAAAAATTGAGAGAGTTGAGTCCTTGGTTTTGTAATTGAGAGAAGAAAAATAAACACCCATGATATTCCTATAAGAACGTATCTTTATTTTTTATGAGTTTGAACTGTTCTCGTAAAATTTGTATAAGATTTAGGCCTCCTTCGAAACACGTGATAAGAATAGTATAAAAATTTCACAGAAAAATTACAAAAATAAAAAAATTTCTCCATTCTAAAGGAGATCATATATGAAATTTCTGCGTTCAGGCATAAATTTGTTTTATTTTTAAGAAATAATAATTAGACGTGTTCTTAAGCTCCGTTCGAAACACTAGATTTTTTTTTAATTTTCTACGTTTTTTCTTTGAACTTGAATAGAAACTCGTTTGGAACGCAAGATTTTTTTTTCTCTTTCATATGTTTTTCGTTTCTGTGAAATTAAACTGATTCTTATAAAACACCTGCTTTCTAAATGGATCTCGATTCTTGTGAAATTCTGATGAGAGAGGCCTCATTTAGAACCCATGAATTTGATGGAAATTTTATAGGAATCTGGTGTTATTTGAAACATAGTAATTTTATAGTAATCAGTTCAATTTTACAGAGAAAAATGTAGATCTCACGTTTCTAATAGTGGTTCAGTTCAATTTCATATAAAAAATATAGGAACAAGGAAAAACTCGTGTTTAAAGAAGACCTAAGAACACAACTGTATTGAGGTTTTTTAAAAATAAAACGAAATAGACATTTTAAACCTTCTTCGAACTTAAAATTTCACATAAATCATATAAAAAATTTAATATTAAACAATTCAAACTCACTAAAAAAATACAAAAGATAAGATTTTTCCTATATTTCAAATAAAACCTTAATTTTATAAATTTAATAAAATATATTATTGTTAATTAAAAAATAATGCGATGAGCATCTTCACGCGTAGGCACTTAGACGTAAATAAGGGTACGTAACTTAGCTAACGAACAGGAGCCGTCGGATGATATTAACGGTGGATAGAACCTTACTGCAAGCTGTGCAGTAAAATAGAAAAAGTTAGCCGATCCGCGCCCACCTGCCACCATGGCGTTCGCGCTCAAAGCCGCCGCCTCCATCCCCGCCTCCCCGGCCGCATCCGCTGCGGGTTCGGCGTCATCCGCGTCGTTCTCCGCCGCAGTGCCGCTGCACCGTGCGGCGGCGACCGGGAGGGTCTCGTCTCGGGGCGCGGCGAAGCCCGTGGTCGCCGTCAGGGCGGCGGCGGTGGCGGCCGAGGCTGTGGCCGCGGAAAAGCGCAGCATCTCGACCACTTTCTCTGAGCTCAGAGAGCGGGGAAAGGTGAGCCATTGATCTCGCTTCTCCTCATCTTATCAGTTCTCGTCTTCCGACGTGCTGTGCGCGATTTGTTAGTCACGCATGCGTTGGCCGTTGGGGTTGGCTTGGGGCCTTGGGCACGGCTTGATCCTGCCTGCAGGGTGTCTTCTCGTTTCTGTTTAGGGGAATGGATCCTGGATGCGTCGGATGATACGGGCTGGTTGATTGTGGTGTTCTGTGCTCATGGTTTTATTCTTAAAGGTAGATTTATTGTTGCGTCCGTTCCATTTGACCATGTTTCGGTTGATATAAGCTGTGAAAGAACCAGAATTTTATCTTCAATGTCATGATCAAGTTATTTGTTGCTCTAATAATGTCCATACGGAACACTATAAATTGCTATTGTTTGAGTGTATAGTTTTGCCTGTGAAACTCTGTTTTTGCAAATGAGTAATTTGTAATTCTTGTTTCTTTTCCCTGCATTCTCTAGAGAGCAATCTTTATATTTGTGCCTTAACAGTTACTCCCTCAGTTCTGATTCTGTAGATGTTGGCGAGCCCAAAGTTGAGCTAGTCAATGCCAACAACAAACTCAGAACAGAGGGATCATGCTAATATTTCTGGGAAATGCGATGTGATATCCTAATTCCTAGATCAGAAATTCACCCTTGACTTGTATCCCTCATTGTTTTTTTGTAATATTTCATAAATGTCAGGTTGCGCTTGTGCCATTCATTACTGCCAACAACAAATTCAGAACAGAGGGAGCATGCTAATATTTCTGAGAAATGCGATGTCATATCTTAGTTCCTAGATCAGAAATTCACCATTGACTTATATGCCTCATTGGTATTTTTTTTTTCTAATATTCCAAAAACGTCAGGTCACGCTTGTTCCATTCATTACTGCCGGTGATCCTGACTTGGCCACCACAGCAAAAGCACTGAAGATACTTGATGCCTGTGGCTCAGATGTGATTGAGTTGGGTGTACCTTACTCTGACCCATTGGCTGATGGTCCTGTTATTCAGGCGAGTCACATAACATTTCCTATAGTTTCTATTACATTCCATTGTAATTGTGTTCTTCTGCTTATTAACTTTTGCTTTATGGCTGCGCCATTTTAGGCCTCCGCTACACGTGCACTAGCAAAAAGCACCACATTTGAGGATGTTATCTCCATGGTAAAGGAGGTGATACCTGAGCTGTCCTGTCCTGTAGTGCTTTTCACATATTATAATCTGATTCTTAAGCGTGGTATCCCAAACTTCATGGCTACTGTAAAAGAAGCTGGCGTACACGATAATATATCCTTATAGTTAATCATTTGATATTTAGCGATTCTATGTTGCACTAAAATGCCATTCAGCTCGAACACATAACTCACTAATCGACAGAAATGTTTCTATTCCTTCTAATATTCTTCATTTGTCAAATGCAGAACATTATTCAGATAACAGTAAAGATAAATATTGACAATTGATCTTTGCATGAGTTGCTTACTGCTAAAAATTTCCTTCTCGTGGTGATAATCAAGATATTTGTATACTATATACTACTATATTCCAGGCCTTGTTGTACCTGATGTCCCTCTGGAAGAAACAGATATTCTGAGAAATGAAGCCTCCCAGAACAACCTTGAGCTGGTAAAAGCTCTCTCTAATACTTTGATGTGTATGTCACGTCTTCTACCTTTGCAATTTTGTGTCCAACCCAATCTGACTTACTTGATCGCAGCCATATTTAGTTTTTTTAAGAACAATAGAGGATGGTACTTCTGAAATAAATTGATATGATAAACTTCATGTACTGAAGGATAATCAAACCAAAAAGGTTGTGAGCTCTGTGCTGAGCTCCCAAGTCATGAATCCATAATAGGAGACATTGCCATATCATTTCTAATCCAGTTATCAGTGGCTGTTAGAGAAGAATAAGTCTATGTAGTTTGAGGTGTATTTTTTTATTTTGCCAGGTACTACTGACAACACCTACCACACCTAAAGAAAGAATGGAGAAGATTGCAAAGGCTTCTGAAGGATTTATTTATCTTGTAAGTTTCTATATTCTATCTCCTCTAGTTTTGAAAATGTGTTCTGATAGCCTTCTTTGATCTCATCAGTAAGTTTGCACTTCAGAAGAGTAGAAATGCAGAGTAGAATAGACCTAGTGGAGTCATTACAACTTTTTTTGCGACCCATTCTTTGTCAAGTTGTTAGCATTAGTTTAGAAAACATGCAGCTGCTTTGACAGATTATTTTCTCAAAAGAGTTTTTTTTTCCTTTTTGTCTGAGCCCTGCTTGGGAGACCTTCAGCATCGAAATATTACAACTCTGCAACCAATAAATTATTCCAATGGTGGCTGCCATGTTATTTTAGGACTGACTGAAAGCAATATGAAAAGCATCCATAGTTTGAAAAGACTGACATATCGATTTTCTTGAGTTTTAACTTACATTAGCTAATAATGATTCACATTGCAGTTTTGGAATTTCCGCCATTGAGAGTCCTATCGGATACATTATTTGATGGCAAAGTAGATGCATGGGGTTAATTGCTAACTTTCTCTTTTCTTTTCAGGTGAGCAGTGTTGGTGTTACTGGAACACGTACAAATGTAAGCACTAAAGTGCTATCTCTTCTTCAGGATATCAAGCAGGTAGGCAATAACCATCCTGCTCTATTTATTACATAGTGAAGTAATGTTCTTGCTTAAATATGTATAGTGGGTGCATAATTCAAGAATGCTAATGAAAAATATTACTTTTTACAGGTCTCAGAGAAACCTGTGTCTGTTGGTTTTGGTGTGTCGACTGCAGAGCATGTGAAGCAGGTACATCATAATTGACATCTTTCCTGCTAAATACAGGAACTGGGATTGTTCCCTACTCTTTGCTTGTCGTTTGACATCTTGTATTCTCCATTGTCTATAATTCAGATCGCAGGATGGGGAGCAGATGGTGTGATTGTTGGTAGTGCAATGGTGAGGCTGTTGGGGGAATCTGCCTCTCCTGAAGAAGGATTAGAGAAGCTAGAAGAGTTGGCCAAGAACCTGAAATCCGTATTGCCATGAAAGGAGCATTTTCACGTGGAAAGTAAATAAAAATTCTTTTTGTTTTGTAGTACCTTGAATACGGCTCTGGAAGCTTGAGCTGTACACCAGTAAGGCTCCGTTTGGAACGCAAAAATTTCACAGGAATCAGTTCAATTTCACAGAAAAAAATGCAGGAACAGAAAAAAAATTCGCATTCCAAACGGGGCCTAAATGTATTGAGGATTGCTGTTGTTTTATGGAAGTAATTATGCGTTGTATTGAATGCTCAAATGAATAAATAAATTAAGGTTACTTAGGTAAGCAATGAACCTGATAATATTCACATGCATTGCACGAGAATTGTAATCCCATTGTTGGCCATAGTGAATATCAACAGGAGCACGAGTAGGTTTGGCCTCCTTTGAATGCAGGAAATTTTTTCGTTTTCTACGTTTTTATTATAAAATTAAATTGATTTTGTTAGATTTTTATGAAATTTGTTTTAAAGGAGCAAAGTATCTTGAACGGAGTCGGGTTTGAACTTCTAGATTTTATTATTCTGGGAGCACTGGTTAAACGCGGAGATCGTCTGACATAAAATCAAGTGATGTTTCCTTCTGATGAGTCCCGCACTCAGATTCATGTTCTTCGTGCAGTGAGCAAATGATGTGCATACTCCGTAAAATCGGGACTTGGCTCCTCGGCAGTCAGCTGCCCGCACAGTCGTCCCGCCACGCGGGCCAGGTGCAGGCCAGCAGCGCGTGGGGCTCAGGCGTCAGCCAGTGACTGCTGTAGCAGTCGACTGCCGACAATCTTGGTTGGTAAAACCGTTGCACCGTTCCCAATCAGACTGGTTTTCATAAAATAAAAAAAAATTGGTCCGCTTCAGTTTAAGACAGTTGATTAGTTTTTGAAAAAATGATATTTTTGAAAATTTGAAAAGTAGTCGATAAATCAGTGAAAATATTCTGACTATAAAATTTAAAAATTGTAAACCGCTAAAACCAAGAAGTTTACTATAGCATTTTTTGACAAAAAATTGTTTAAATTTTGAATTTTTGTAGCGGTTTCCATGGAGGGTTTATTTATCAGGTGAAGTGACACCGGCGCAAGAACTTTTTTTTAAGCCACTGGCATAAGAAACTACTCTCTGGTACTCCCTCCCATTTTAAAATATTGATACCGTTAACTTTTAGCATTAATTTTGATCATTTTTCTTATTCAAAAAATTTGTTCAAATTGTAAAATTTTGTTATTACTTAATTTACCATTAGTGGAATTTGAATAACAACAAATAGTTTTACATATTAGAGCAAATTTTTTGAATAAGACGATCAGTCAAAGTTGGTATTAAAAATTAACAGTGTCAATAATTTAAAACCGGAGGAAGTAAATCCCAAAATATATGCAGTTTTAAGTTTAATCAAAATTTAACTTTGACTAATAAATTAAATAAATTTAATATAAAACCTATACTTATGATGAATTCTGAAATATAATTTACATATGGTAAAATATTACGAATTCTTCATTATTAATAGTTAAAATTAAAAATTTAATTTAATAAAAATCTAAAAATAATTATATTGTGGGCCGGAGTTTTTTTTAGCATAGGCGAAAACGAGAGCGTACGTGTCCTGACTCGAGTCCGTGCCGCTTTGGAGCTCAAGCACAAGGCCTTTCTCCGACTCTATCCCAGTGTAGACCGCCGCCGCTGCCGGAGGGGAAAGATTTGGATTCAGCGGGGCTGCGGGAGAGGAGCAAGGTGAGGAGAAGTGGTCGCTGCCGGAGCATCATGTCGTCGCTAGGGACGTCCAAGGGTGTCCTGGAGATCGCCAAGTTCGGCGTCTACGTCTCCGTGCCCGTCGCGCTCACCTACCTCGTCGCCACCGACTCCAAGACCCTCAAGAAGCTCATGGGCCTCGTACGTCCTCTCCCCACTTCTCTTCTAGGTGTTCTAAGGGATCTCGATGCGAATCAGTCGATGGAGGTCTGCTTCTTGCAGACCTTGGCGCTCGGTTTCTGGGCATGGACATTTCAGAATTTAGGATTTTTTTTCGTTCTATCACCGCATTGTGTAGATACATCAGGTTAATTAGATTCCAAGATTGGTAGTATACGGCTTGTTTCGAGGTTCGTTTTGCCTCTGGATGATTATGCGATTGTTCTTTTGTGAACTAAAATAGTTTGATTGTTGAAGAGTTAAGGATGGGCATCATTCTCAATTGTAATTTGGAGCAGAATTATTGAAACTTTTTATGTCCGTTACTGAAAGTGGCAACGCTTAATGTGCCATACCTTCAGATGAATCAGCACAATTCTCTTGAACAAGCACCACCCCGATGAGCATTTTATTGGCATACTAGTTAAAAAAAAGGAATCCATTCTTTTTGGCTCAAACAAGGAAACTAGTAGGCCAGATCAGTGCTATGCTGACCTATGAGAATTCAGTGATTCTATTGATTATACATCAAGAACTGGGCAGGAATTTGGATGTGCGTTAGAACAAATCCTCGACAAGTTATCTGTGTAACTCTGTTACTCACTGGAGTCTGGATCACAAACCTGTAGGAAAAAAATGATTCGTTAGCAATGTTTTACAATCTTCTTCACTCAACAGCTCTTCACTCTTCAACAGTTTTTTTTTCCAACAATTGTTTCATTCATTGACTAATGATATCTGTCAAAAACAATGTTACTGACCCTGAATTTTAAATTTGCTGGTTTCCAGCATGATTCCTTTTGGCAATGCTTCATAGAACATTACAACGAAATTTTTTTGAACTAACTATATTTTTGCTCTTGTTGCAGCGTCCTTATGTGGTTTATCCACCAGAAGGCCCACGCCCTCCACCGCCAGAAGAACTGCGTGAAAGGGCTCGGGAGATAGCTCGGAAGAGACAGCAGAGTTGAAATTGACGGTGGTTGCTTTGGGCATGCGCAACCAGAGAACATCAAATATCATAAATCCAGCTCACAGAAACTTGAATAAAGTAGACGTGCTAGTATGTTACTTTTGTTGTTTATATGAAGCAGAGGTGCTGCTGTTGTGGTAATAATATTCAGGTAGGTTGTAGTGATGCGTGATTTCTGGGTTCGACCTGTGAGAAATGATCAAACACCGTTCTGTACTTCTCCATAGCCATCAGTTCGTATGGTGCATTGGGCCCCTTCATGGTCAACTTTGTCTTCCAATGGTGCAAAATGATAGAAAAGGTTAATTTTAGTATCAGTATTCCCTTTGTCTGAGTTTGAACTATTGTTAAAGAATTCTCCCACCGTTGTTAGGATAAGAAGTTTATTTCAAATATGAAATAGATTTGCTGTCCTAATGGAAACAATTTAAGAACAAAGGAGCATTTTTCCCATAAAATGCTCGTCTATATACACTCTCCTTGAATTTTCTTTTTGTGTTAAATTGGATCACATATTTACAACAGAAGCTTTAAATCATTTACAACATCTGTATATTCAGTTGCACTGACTGAAAAGAATCTGTGATCCTTTGGCTGAGAACAGTTAAAAACTTAAAATGACGCCGAGCCAATGATTGGGTTATGTAAATGTTCTCACGAATATACTTTTGGAGAATCAGTCTGTTCTTGGACGGTTGGGGTTTCTGTAAGACCTATTGTACAGAGGCAGCAACGACCGGCCAATCCCTTTTCTTCCACCGAGACAACGCCAATAAATTGCCAAAAATGAGAGCATGGCAACAATTGGGATCGCCCATCTGTTCCAGGTGAATGAAGTATTAGAGCACTAAGAGAACACTATAATAGTAGAGATTACATGGGCTCTGTAGAGCTGCAGTTGAAGGAAGACTGAAAGAGAGCCTACCTGTCTAAATCAAGAAGAGGGCTGTAAACGATGGTCTCCCACGACGAGACGATGACTTGCCAGACAGGGTTGTAGTACAGCGACTCGGAAGACCAGAATAGCCTCGTGTACGTCTCCAGGAAGGCGAACATCACCCATGCAGCGATTTCGAGTAGGATGAACTTGAGGACAAAGCGCCCAATGACAACCATGACCAAGGAGAATATCACTAGCCAATTGAAGAGCTTGTTATTGTATTCCTTGATGAAAAGAGCACGAGACCTTGCGAACATCTGGAAGAATGACAAAAGGTAGAATACGATTCAGTTATCCAATGCGAGCGTATGTCATCTATGTGTAACGAGGGCAAATTGAGGATGATGGAAGGAGGCAAATAGAAAAATTAGTAAATCAGGACGAAATGAGGATGTACGTTAAACTAGTTCAACAATGCTACATACCTGAATGAATTGCTTTGGCATTTTGAAATGGAAAAAGCAGCCAATAGAAACCAGCAATGAAACTTTTTTATTGTAATAAGTCAAAAGATGATTTCTACTTGGCTACTGGACAAAACATGTTATAGACAACAGATTCGTGCATTATCCCCCCAAACTAACACTAGTCTGTCAAAGTCATGATCATCATGGGAGCTATCTTAAGTTTAGACTTTAAAGACAAACCTTTGTCATTCGACGTTCAAAGCTTTCCTTGGAAGGTCCGACGCATTCGATTTGAAAACTTTGATTGCAGAGAAGAAATCCAGCATCAAATTTTGCCATGGATGGAAGCTTCAAGACTTGAAGGTCCTCCATTTTATCTTCACACTCTGAGAACCGTGCTTCACAAAGCTTTGATGACTCATACTCATTAGCCTGGCAAAAGTTTCTGAAGACCTAAAAGGAATATCCAGTTAGGTATACCAAAGATATTATCCATTGCACATGCTTCAAATGTAACAAGATCTTAATAGTTATGTTCCTAAATTAAGTACTCAATTCACCAAGATATACAGTGGTACAAGCGACAAAATATACTTATATGGCTTAAAAGAAAACAAATGAAAATCTTGAACTCAAGAAATATAAAATTCTTTGATCACGTATTGATGAAATTCTAATTTACAATTTTGTAGGTTGATTAAAAGCTCAAAGATATTTATAATTTTGTAGGTTGAGTAAAAGCTAAAAGATATGTCAGGGAAACCTTTTGAATGTCTTCATTGAACTTGAGGATGGATTGAGTAGCATGGCGTTTACCAAAATGTTGCTTGTCAAATAGCCTTGTAGCTTCATCTTTTGCTACCTCATGAAATTGATGAAGTTTATCCACTGATACTGGTAGATTCACTCTTCCCATTCTTTCATTGTACACCTTCAAGCAGCGTTCATGAATGGCCTTATTGAAAACTTCAACAAGCGACCCCGTTGATGGAATTTCACCTTTATTCAAAGCCTCAAGTATCTAAAGAAAAGGGGAATTGTTTTAGATAAAATCATACAAGGATGTGTTAGAATATCTATGACCATTCCAAGAAGTATTACCTGCCCTAGGAAGGATACAAACTCCTCCCCATTTAAAGTTCTGCCCTGTATAATTTTCGGTTTTAGCATGGATGCTACGATTTGTTTCAGTTGTTCCCTCCTTTTTACATATAAAGGATCAAGTTCTTGGTCCTCCATATCACATAACTTCGTCCTCTGTAGATGAGGCTGGGAAAGAATCATCAAAATGAAATCACGTTAAGTATAAGATGATATTAAAGAACTGTACATATGGTTATAACATATGTAACTTGAAAGAGCAAAGTCAAACATGTGTGCAAACCACCAAGATCAAGGTTTACACCTTTGACAATTGCGTACCCGCAATTTGAAGCAATCAATGCTTCTAGCAGTACTGCATAACATGAAAAGCAAAGAGGTATCTCAGTGTAACACACCTGTGGTAAGCTAAAAGCTGTACTGTTACCCCCCATAACTGCCAAAGAGTCTCTGATTTGGTTTATCTGATTTAACAAGAGGCATTTTTCTTCAACCAGTGTTTCATAGCTTCAAGTTAATAACATACAGGTCGAAAACTGTTACCTCATCAATATGTTTCTCTCCTGCAGCAATGCACAAAAAGGTGTTTTGAGTTTGACTGCTGATAAAATATAACCAGAGCTGAAAAATACAGAGAATGCAAAGGAGGTGTTTCCATGGAAAACTTAGACAAAAAACTAACTATAGATAGTATTATAACTTGAACTAACCATTGTTGTTTGGCACCCGTTCGAGAGCTTCATGAACCATCTCCTGTACAGATTTTCCTTCTGCATCAAGGAACTTACCAAATCAGAGAGTTCAATAAACGTTTTGCCAAATGTGTGATGAATGTGAAAAAAAGATAATGTACAACACCCTAACTTATATTTATCAATGTGTGATGAATGTGAAAATGAGTAATTCATGATCAAAACAAAATAGACATATGGAATACAGGAAGAAACTTACGGAGGAAGTCCCTCTGGATCAGCCACAGAAGTTTTGCTGGCTCAAAAGCGATATCTTGCCCCTGCAAAACAAATCATCTTTTTTTATATAGTTTGAATCATATAATTTGAGAGTTATTTCTTTTCTTTTTAAGATTAACATTACCTTAACCCTTGTTTCCGCAATTCAGATGAAGAAAAACAAATGGAAAAATGTTAGAATAAAGGTGATTATTGAAATGGAAAGGTCCAAACAGGAAAAGCAAACCTTCCGTAGAATTCTTCAGCAAGTTCAACAGCAAATGAAAGTTTTGATATATCAGCTTCACGAATCTGTAACCAAAGAAGTAAAATTAACACATAACAAATGAAATTGATGTGTATCCGTGAGAGCACCATAAGATAAAAAAAAAAAACTCACTGTCTCAGGAAGATTGTAGATAAGAACAGAACTTAAAACAGTCGCCAGAGCAAATATCCTGCCAGAAGGAAAAATCAAATCCAGCGAATTTATTGCCACATTTGAACATGAAAACTATAATTCAGAACTCGAGTATGTTTCACTGTAGTGACAAACCTATCATCATATACATTTGATTTCCCAACACTCTCAAATCCTTCAGTGTCCAGATATAGGACAGATACTTTGTTGCCATCAACCTCAACCTCAAGAGGGGTACCCCAGATCCATATACCTGTGACATGTAGATCCATGAGATAATGTTTTTATAAAGTATATTAGTTCGGTGTAGTTGACAAAGCACCTCACCTTTTGTTTTTGTATCCCTCATGTGCCCAACACCAAAACCTACATAGATATTTGTATTTTTGTAACTACACTGTCCCAAATACTCAGTTTTCTAAAGCATGATTTTTAGGATGAGAAGTTTGGTATACCTTTATCACATGATAAGGAGAGAAGCTGGTTGAGAAGAAAGGACTTTCCAGATCGATATGGGCCAATAATCTTATGTGAAATCACAGGAGAAAAATTAACATAGATAGGACGGACATAAAGAATAAAAAGCTAAAAATCTTGAATTCACTTAAATACAAGTAACAAATTTCGTACATACAGAGACAGCCGCAATTGGAGTTTTGATCCTCTGAATTGCCTCCAATCCTTCTTCAGCAAGACGGAGCTTTGTATGACTGTGGTCTGGCTCCACTATTGGAAACCTGTGCAAAATTTTTTGATCAAAAGTCTAATTAATCTAGCAATCTGCCTAGTACAGAACTATTAGTACTCTTGTATGATATTTGTTTTTCATCCTTATAGAGGAAATAAATGGAATATGACTAATAGTGTTATTAGGGCCATGTTTCACTCTTGGTCACTCATTAATTTGTACTGTCCGCTCAAACAGCAAAACTGCCCCATTTAGTTAAATTATTATACTTGGATGAGTTCAGATTATCAAGTCCATAATTCCCTATAATAATGTGAGCCTTTTCATTGATTGTCACTCCCAAAATAAAGAGAGCAGAACCTTGATAGGCCATCGTCAGCCATAACATTGCCCACCATTCACATACAAAAGATGTACTATGAATGATTATTCTGATTCCTTATAATGCCCCCACAAAATACTAGCTACTACGGTACTGCCTAGTCCACATTTCACATGATTATACACAACTGGTTCTGCTGCCACACGTCAACGACAACCTACTCACCTTCCACATCTTGCTTTACACAACAGCATTTCCTAAGAGACAACCAAGATTCATATACGTTTAAAACGAGCCCGATTGCCCCAACCCATTTCCAACGTTCCATTTAAAAAGCTGAGGATGAAATCTCTGAATTTTGAGCTACAGAAATGCTACATCACACGCATTTGACGCAGGGGCCATTGATCAGGCCAGGACATTCGGGTATTGTGTATAACGAAAACCTTTATCTTCCTAAATGAAACGATGCGGCCAACGTAACAGAAAAGTTGAAACTAAACGCAAGAATGAACAGCCTGACGCCTAAATCAGTGAACACAGGAAATGTGAAGCGTCAGAGGAGCATTTCCAACTTACGCGCGCTGGAGGTCCCCGCCGGCACGGGAACCCCTTGCATCCACCGCAGCGACAGCTAGCAACAACACCACCGACACCTGCAAAACCGCCAGCGCGCACCACCGCCGCCCCATCTCCGCCGCGGCGTCTCCGCCCAGGACCGCGGTCTTGAAAACAAACCCGAGCCGAATTGATCGATCTCCTTAGAACGGCTGCTGACGCGATTTCAACGACGGCTTCTCCTTGCGCCGTGGGCGTTGGGGGTGGCTTCGATCGAGACGGGAGAAGGAACGGAAAGAGGGAGAGGCCCCGGGCCGGCATTGGGGAGGTGAGGTGATATAGGATGCTCGCGCCCGCGCGGAAGGGCGGGGGGCGGTGGCTTTGCTTGGCTCGGGGGAGGAAGGAGACGTCGCAGCGAGGCGAGCGAGGTGGTGGGCGCCGGCGGCCACCACCACCGAAGGGGAAGCCCGGATTCCGTTAATAACTGAACCCGCCGTTTGATTTTGGTTTAGGGAGCGGGCGTTCCCACGTGGCACGTGGCGGCCGGCTCGGACGCGGCGATTGAGAAAGGCGTGGGCCGAGACGATGGTTTCGGCCCGGCTCGCGAGTGATTGGTGAAGTGGCCTCGGCCCTAAACCTAGAGAGATCTCGCCACAGTTTGACACAGATTTAGGTAGTAGTGTTTGGTTACAACGGAATCATGCGTAGATGGAACCATTCTGTATGGAATTAAGTTCCTGCATTTGGTTGGTTGAACCGTATCAATTCATTCAGGATGAGTTGGTTCATATCTTAAAAATATTCCTTTGAGATGATGTATCATTTTGTTCGAGAAAAAAAGTCTAACGATCTCGTCCAAGTTCTATTAGCCTTGATAATCCGTTAGTTCAAATTTGAGTCAACCGGTGACAATAATTTTACAGCAGGAGTATTAGGTAACAAATATGCAGTTGGCACAATACCTAAGATAATACTACAACACTGATAGCAGGCTTCTCCATGCATCTCTTGTTCTCACATGGAGGCCGTGGGCTATGGGTCTGTGGACAGTGCAGCATGCATTCCTCAGTTGTCTCGAAGCATGAATATATCATCCATGTGTAAGGGCAACAGTAGCACTTGTCACCACAGTCCTTAACCCTTGCTGTCCACTGACAGGGCACAATGCCATCATCATCTTCTGATTTTGCTTCACGACCTGAACAGATTATAGCCGCAAGGTCAACTTCCCTAACATATGCGATAAGAATACATTATCCTGGAGAAGACAAACAAAAAGTCGAAAACAAATAGAACAGAAAAAAACGCATCCTTTTGAATAAGAGGGGCCGAGCGCCCGTACGGTGGTGTTTACGTGGATGCCGTCATCTATTATCTAGGCGATTTTGCTACACCCTCTGTCCTATTTGAAGATTATGTATAGAATTCATTGCCTATAACTTTCCACCAGTGATTTTGATAAAATTGATTTTTTAAGTAAAATACAATTTATATATTATGAAAATATATTTCACGATGAATCTATAAATATAACTTTCATATTGGTCATGTTTAACTTATCTAAATCATTGATCAACGACATGGTAAAAAAAAATCCTAAAAATAAGCTTTAAACGGGACAGAGGAGTACTGTACAAGATAAGCATTATATTAGTTGTTTTAGCATCAAGAACCAAATAAATGTGTCAAATATCGGTTTCCACACATTTTTGTGATGACGCCCCTCAGCAAATTTTACCATCCTTAGTTGAATTTGTATAGTACCAGCGAATAAAACCTACAGTAAGCTCTCTAATATGACATGATTATAATAAGGGTCACATGGTGGACACATAAATGCATAGCATGTACTCTCTCTATTATTTTACGTAAGCATTCTAGCCATAAAACAAGTTCATAGCATCTCCAATATATCTAGATTCAAAACATATCCATGTTTCACTGAGTAGCAATTAATGCTTACATTTTGAAATGGAAAAAATATTAGACTTTTGGTGACATATAAAGGGAACTCCTAGGTTGAGTCGTGCTAAGAAAAAAAAAGAAATTCACAAATAAGCACAATTCCAGGCCTACATTTTTTTTCTTAAAACTGCACTAGATAAAGAACGTGGAGAGTACTGCTCTGTCCTATCATTGACCCACTTCCCATTCCCAGCACATATATATCAAGACCACACAAGTACAAAATCTGAAGGAATCGAAGGGATACTTCTACGCAGAAGTAAAAAAAAAAAAAAGATTCACGAATGCCTAATGAATCTTAATGTGCACTTACACTGAGAAGACGGAATCAAAGAACACCCCACGAAAACAATGCAGAGCAAAATGACCATCAGCCTTTTCTCCATAACAAGCGTTACAGCAGGCCTGTTATCTGTGCTTTCAAAATCATATTCCCAATGACGGCATTCTTATTTAAGGCGTACAAAATATCCAAAGTTGGTATACACTAATTATGTCCAGGCAGGCAGATATCCTCCAAAATAATGACTTTCATTCTCTTGATGCAATATCTTACTAATGCTTACCATAAAGGTTCTCAAGAATATTGGCATCCAGTCTATACTATTAAAAGATGGGGATAGCCCTTCTGACCTTCTGTCGCCATTAGTTCAGCTTTGTCGTGATACTGCTGCCGCATCATAAAATGGACCCATTTGATCTGCATTGTATCCTGCTGGAATCTGAAAAGCACGCCGTACCCTAAATAAATAACTATGCATAATTGTACATAAAAAAGAGCAGCTTGGTACACGTAACTCCCTTTCACACTGGATCTAAGGAATGCCAATGATTCATTTGTGCTTAGCCTCGCTGTTTTATGGAGTCGTCCACCCTTTGTTCGTACCTTTTCTCTTTTGTACATAACCTCTATCTCTAGTCACTCATAATTAGTGATTATTATAATGTATTAACTAGACTTTAATGTAATTAAATATTAATTACCATATTTCTTTATGATTATTAGTGGTAACTCAAGTTATAATTAAAGGTAAGTAAGTAATAATTAGTACTAATTATTATATTTTAAATGTCTATAGATATTTAAAATATTAGTATTATTACACTTAATTTAGTTAAATATTAATATCTTAAATAATTAAAATATATTTTTGTACCATTCTATACATTTAACTAAACAAAATCATGTATCATCCCATATAACTAACCAAACATCCAATTTGAACCATTCAGTCCAGATAATCTCTTTAGCTGAATCGGTCCATCCAGAATGAGTTCCATACAACCAACTAAACACTACCTTAGAGGCTCTAAACCAATTGAAACTAGGAATTTCATATAGAAAAGTTATAAAGGATTTCAAAGGAATAAGTTAAATTTTATAGAAAAAGTAAGTTTTAAGATTTTTTTTTCACAATCCAAAAGAGTCTTATACTTCACTTATAACACTCTAGAAAAAGATTTTGCCAACCAGATCTTTAACAACTTGAAGCTAAGAAAATAGAGGTTGGTAGAACAAACTCTCTAGGTCCGGATTTAAGATCTCTATGTGATGCTTTTGACTATTTAAAATTAACTTTTGACCATTCGTCTTATTCAAAAAATTTATGAAAAAACAAAAATAAATATGTCAAGCTTAAAGTACTTTTAATAATGAATTATTTCTCAATAAAATAAATAATATTTTCACAAAATTTTGAATAAGGCAAATGGTCAAAAGTTGATTTCAAAAAGTCAAAAATGTCACTTATAGTGAGACGGAGGGAGTAGTTTATATAATCTGGTTTATAAACATAATTGTTAGACGTATTTGGAGGCCACATTATAAAAATAAATTATCTACTTTTTTCTTGAATAGTGACCTATTTGCCTTTTGTTGTTGTTTTTATTAAATGGTTGCTTAGTATCTTTTCTAATAATTAGAGATTTGATAAGGTCAAAATTATCTTTCATCGGGCATAATTAAATTTTAGGCACATTGAGTTTATTATCTGATTTTTTTGGAACCACTATCATTATATAATTAAAATTATTATAATTTGACTAATTCTAAACACGATCTAATCCATATTTTTAAACAAAGAGGTTTAGAGATGAATCATGTCGGCGTTTCATACACCGGCACGGTACTAATTTGTAGATCAGAGGGGGTATGGTGTGTTTCTTTCTAACCAATATGGCCTAATCCGTGATGGATTCAAAAATGTAATCTGGTTCAGACCACCGCGATGTGTAATACTCTACGTGCAGGGGTCGGAATCGACGAACGCACGTATGATCGAGTGGGTTACAATGGCGGAAGGGTTCTTACACGGGCAGAGTCTCTAGCGCGCCTTTGTGGGTGTATAGCTATTTTACTCTATGTGTTTCTCTCGTTGTACGAGGGTCCTCGACGGCCCTTTATATAGAGGCCGGACTAGGTTACAATGCAGGGTAAGACGAGTGGCTCCCTGACACGTGGGAGTCACAATGAAACTTACGTTCATGAAAACTGGACGTCTTATGACAGGTGGGGCATAGCCAAATTTGGTCCCCGTAGGATGGTGCTTCCTCTGACGAGTGGAGTCGCCATCAAATTTGGCCGTCACGAAACCGAACCCCCTCTAATGGATGGGGCTAACATCATCTTCAAGAGTGTTCCAGGTGATCCTCTGCTA
Organism: Zoysia matrella; assembly: GCA_001602295.1. Classification (NCBI taxonomy): domain Eukaryota; kingdom Viridiplantae; phylum Streptophyta; class Magnoliopsida; order Poales; family Poaceae; genus Zoysia; species Zoysia matrella. The sequence goes on from BCLG01001200.1 coordinate 82,580, forward strand.
TTGGACGGTCCTCTGACACCATCTGTCGTTCTTTACCTGTCCCCTTATCAGCGCTAGGGACAAAGTTGCTTTACCGTCTTGCCGCCTTTTACAGTCGCCAGGAATCTTTGTGTCGATAGAGGCTTGTCGTGCGTTGGTCGCCTGACCTTGAGGTCGGAAAATAAGTCGGTTGCTTGGCCATTTTGACGTTATGTTGCTCCTGACCCTACGAGTGTCGAGTGGCTCTTGTCACTGGGTGCGTCCGGCTATTTTGGTTGGGCTTCGTAAAATATTACAGTATTTTTTCTTCGGGTGTACGAAGAATATGGACCGGTCGTCGCTGATGGACTGCAGATCGTAGCTTGAACTGTTGAGTAATTTTGAGCCGTAATTACCTGGTGATATTATGTCGACAAATCAGATCATTAATTTTCAGTTTCTTCACTACTTTTCACATGAGCCGAGATTCTGAATCCTTTTTTGCAAAACCATGATCATCGCTTCCGATTTTCGCTGTTACCTTTTCGCTGTTACCTTCCCCGAAGACGACGCCACCGCAACGTGCGCCTTCCCCAAGCACAATGCTCCCTTCTTTTTGCGTTCCCCTCGGATTCGGCGGCTATCTTCCCATGGAGAAACTTTAACAAACACAGTTCGAACGCTGCAGAGAGCAGAGTCGTCCGAGCGAGTGGTTTCGACTTTCGAGCAGGGGGATACGGAGTAGAAATAACAGAGGAACGCGTACGGACTGGGATTCGTTCGTCGGAACAAAGGAGGAAACAAAAGGTTCAAAAAGGCAACCTTTAAAAATTGATCAGTTAACCAGTGAAATTGATCGATTTTTATTTTTATGACAGTGTATAGTATTATTTTTTTAATCAAAAATTGATCATCAAAAAATTAAGTTAAACTGATTTTACCAATTTTTACAAAAATCTACCGATTTTCATCGGAACACCTGGTCACTCTTGGGCGACAGGAGGTTTTGGCTGCTTTGGAGCGCTTCGAGTTGCATGAATAATCTCCGGTAAAAAAAGCCCCCGGTCACCGCTACCGGTGGGAGACGATGCCGAGGCGACCGGGCGCCGAAGCGCGCGGCGACCGGTAGAAGGACCCGAGGGCACGACGCCGCCACGGGCGCCCGCGCCACCCGCACGCGCGCGCCGGCCTCCTCGCGACTCCCGAGACGCCACGAGCGGGATGACGGATGCGTCCGTGGCCGCAGTGAAAGTCTGCGCGCTCCACTGCCTGTTGTCCCTGGGTCAGTAGTCAGTCAGACAGTCAAGGACGCCGGATTTTACTGTGCGGCCCGCGTCTTGAGACAGTGATTCAGCAGCGCCTCGTCAGTTCACTTCTTCACTCCGGTTCAGTAGAAACCCAAACAAAAAGGGAGAGCTGTAAAAACTCTGACCAGATTGGCAGTATTTCATCATTCCCAAATTATTAAGTTATTCTAAATTTATTAATTCTTTTTAAAATTATATTAAATTATTTTAAAACAATTTTTTCTTTTTTAATGCATCTTCATTTTATTTCTCCTCATTTTCAAAATATTCAAAATTTTACATTTTTTAATTACTGTGACTATTACATTTTCACTTTATCTCTACTCGTTTTCAAAATATCTTATTTTACTTTTCTTAGTTCTATACTTAAACTTAAAATGATCTATATTTAAACTTAAAATAATTTATAAAATAAAACAGAACGAGTAGCAACCTAAAATGATACTCCATCCGTTTCAATTCAAATTAATACTCTATCCATTTCAATTCAAATTAATACTCCATCCGTTAGAATCTATCTCTCCTCTTCATTCTATTCTGAACATCCTACTTTTTTTATTTTTTTTAATTTTTGTGCTCAACTCAAAATAACTTATAAACAAGGTGTGCTATTTAAAGCTTCTTCAACGTTCCTTAATTCTTCACATTATTTATTTTTAGTCATAACTACTATTTGTTTTATGTTTTTTGAAAATATAAAAATAAATTGGTCACGTTTCAAACATTTCTTATGATAAAACTAATCAAAATAAAATTAATAATATTTTTAAAATTTTTAATAAAGCAAAGAGTTAAACATAACATAAATATTAATAATGTAAAAATTGAGGTACTTAGTAAAAATTTACTGGAATTATAAGAAGCGTCCACAGATTAATACTACTTAATCTCCAGTAGGATGGACTAAATTTTCTGATAAGAGTACAATGCAAAGATAATCAGATACTCCTAGTAATAACAGTAGACAAGCAGAGGAGCGTCTGCTAACTCTGCCGACCGCCAGATCTTCTCAACAAACGTGGGGCGACTGGCGAGGAACCCAAAACGGCCGGGTTCCTGCTGACGTCCCACCGTTGTGGAAAGAAACCCCAAAAATTAACCGGAAAAGAAAAAGAAAAAAAAAAAACTGAAATAAGAACGGCAGCGTTCTTCTCTGTTCTTCCGAGGACCGCAAAAACCGGTAAAACTCCTGGAGCCGGCCCTCGGACGGATCGACGAAACGCGACGAAAACGGAAACGAAAATGGTTTCTTCGGTCTGAGGAGCTTAATAATAGTAACGACGCGGTTAGAGCACGGAGGCGAGCCCCGTGACCACCTTCGCTTTGCCCAGTGCCTGTCGCGGGCTCTGCGTGCTCGCGTCCGGCTCGACCGGGCGCCACGGCGACAGCGACGGAGACGCCGGAGGAACCTTTTCCTGCTCATTCTCCTTCTCAGCGTCCTCCCCCGCGCCACGGGGGACGTCTGTGGTCCTATCGTCGAAGCGCAGCTCGAGCTCGCCGGGCAAGCTGGCGCCGGCGGTCGACGTGTGGGCCGGTGCGGGGGAGTTATCGGCGGGGGAGGTGCGCGCGTGCGGGGCCAGCCACTTGGCGCGCATGTACTCGGGCTTGCGCCAGGGGGGGAAGTGGAGGCCGCGTTTCCGGAGACTCTGGCGCGCGGCCTCGGCGACGACGGCGACCACCCTCCCGAGCCGGTCAGGGGTGCCCACGAACAGCGGCGGCAGGGCCTGCAGGGCCGCGCGGTACGCCTTGGTGGGCCGCGCGACCTCGAACTCGGACCGGAAGTCCACCTCCACCACCAGCCGCGTCCGGGTCGCGGGGCCGCCGTCGTCGTCCGGTGCTGCGACCACCGCGTCGATGTACTCGTGCTCGCCGGCCGGGTGCGACGCGCCCTTCTCCCACCGCGAGCGGCACACCGCCGCGTCGTACCCGAGGGCGCGGAGGCCCTCGGCCACCGCGCGCCGGACGTCGGCCTTCTTCCGGACGCCGGACTTGCCGCAACGCTCGGCGATCCGTGACGCGTCCGCCAGGAGGTTCCGCTCCGCCGTGCTCGTGCACTGCACCAGACCCTGCACGCGGAACCGATGGGGCAAGTGGTTATTAAAAGGTCAGTTCTTGATCGATCACACTCCGACGAACGGTTCCGGAAGCGACATGAACTGAATCCAAAGGAGGAAACAAACGAAAGAAAAAAGAAACGGTACCTTTAGAAGCTCCAAGGCGTCGGCCGGCGCGTTGGTGGCGGGGGCGGACGAGGAGGACGAGGGGAGGAAGTCGAAGTCCTCGTCGTCGCTGGCGTCCTGGCCGTTGAAGCAGTTACACCTCCCACGCGGCGGCCGCTCCACGGCCGCGGAGTCCTCCATGAAGCTGAGCACCATCCGGTCCAGCGCGACCGACCCGACCTCCGCATCTCCACCGCCGACGCCGGCACCCTGCGCCTGCGGCCTCTCGTCCTTGTCCCTGACGACGACCTCCTTGCCGTCCGCGGCCAGGCGCTCGGCCGGGGTCACCCGCACCAGCAGCCGCCGGAACACCGACACCCGCGCCGTCGCCGCCGGCCTGCCCCCCTCCGTCGGGCCCTGGTGGTTCTTCACTGGGAACCGGAACGCCATCGATTGCCGGCGACAAGTGAACGCACGCAGCAACAACAGCGCAACCTCCGGCCAACTCCACCCAACCACACCACACCTCACCACACCGTCCTTGACTTGACAAAACAAGAATGGCGTGTGTGCTTGTCCGCAAATGCGCAACAACCAACCGAACCAACCTTTGTACTACTCCAACCAAGGTCTCACTTCGCGTACGTCGTCGTTTGGCTCGCCGGCGGCGGCCATCTCCGGCGGTTCCGTCCTCTCTTCTCCCTTCCTCGCGACGCGACGGAGACTAACAGACGGAGTGAACTGCCGCTGGCCCGCGAGGTCATATAAAGAGAGGAGAGCGTGAGGGAGGGGAGTGACATGGGCCCCTGGGTGGGCCCGACGAGTACGTGGCGTAGTGGGTGGTGGGATGGGGACGAGGGAAGGACGACGTTGACAGGTGGGCCCGACTGGTGGGCCACGGTGCTGTTGCCGTTGTGGGGAGGATGGGGACTCCGTGCTGACGGTTTTACCCCTCGTAAGAGCCCGGGAGAGGGCAGCTGCCGTCCTGGGAGGGGTAGATATGGGGTCCCTCTAGAAATGACGAGCCTGCCCTTTTGGATCTTCCCGTTGTTTCTGCTGCCCGTGGTTTTGTGCCTGGATAGTAGAGGAATTTAGGGGGGCGAAAGTGCAGTTAGAGTCAGTCTATGTACTGCGGCTGACAATGATGAGTTTTCAACATCACGATTTCTAACCACAATCAATTCTAAGTAGTACTACTCCGACGTAATATTACGTGGACGAGACCACTAGCAAGTTAATGATATTTTGGAAAAGGAAAAAAAACTGAGATTAATTTGAAGGATGCTATTAAATTTTTTTAGAATTTGAAATATATTATCCTATCTCACGTGTCATTCACTTGCAGAGTCTCATCTATAAGTGACATAGTGATAGCATATTTTTAAACTTGAAAAATTATAATGGCATGTATCTAACTAGCTCTAATTTTTATTATTTTTATGTGTTTTTCATGTGAAATTGAATTAATTTTTTAAAATTACTATGAGAATCATGCCTTCCATAATTAAGAATTTGCATTTCTCATGTTCCAATAACAAAAAAATTATCAAACTGAAGAAATGAATAGGTTTGGACTCAAAAAGATGACGGACATAATGTCATTATACTGAATAATTTGATGATTAATTTACATCAATAAGTAAATTGTAATGGTACAGTGACATTACGAGAAAAAGACATAAAGTAAATCAAACAAGACTTTAGGGTGAAAAAAAAACATGGAAAACTCTTTTTTTTTTCCAATTTAGACTCAAAATTGCATAAATATATATAGAAGCTTATAGTCCACCAAAAAGCATCTACTCCCTCCGGTTTTAAAATATTGACACTATTAGCTTCTAACATCATCTCTAACTATTTCTCTTATTCAATTTTTTTCATAAATATCATATATTTTATTATAATTACTTTATTATTAATAGTATTTGAAACACATCTAATAATTTTATACATGTGAAGAATTTTTTTTTGAATAAAAGGTCAAATATGATGTTAAAGTCAGAGGTGTCAGTATTTTAAAATGTGGCAGTAGTTTAGTGCTTGGTTGACCCCCAATTAATGGATAATAACACCAATCAAACTTGACATTTCACATAAACCGTACACTTATATCCTAGCTAGCCTTATTCTTCCACTTCATATTGTTTCCTCTACCGAGTGCACGATGCATCACTCTTTTTGTTCTAAACCACCACATCTTTCTACCACTCACTGCCACTGGTCAAGCTAGGGCCCAACTGAGTCGCAACAAAAAAGGTACTAGAACACATTTAAAAATCTCTACCGATTAAGGGCTCATTTTGAACGCGCGGTATTTTCATTTCCTGCGTTTTACTTCGAAATTGAACTAATTTGTGAAATTTTTGTGAGATTTTTCAAAAATCGTGCGTTTCAAAAGAGGGTTAAAGATGATTTTTCTCTCTTTATACCCACCACAATTAAGTTGCATGTATCAATCAGTTGACCTAAAACTTAAACTAATAGAGAAGAAAGATGAGGAATTCACTTTTCCTCTTACACTCCCCCTCGTAAGTGCAAACAAGAAATAAAGTAGGCTATAAATTTCTTTTAATAAATCGTATCTCTCAGATTTCAAACTTGAGACTCTTCACTCTGATATTATATTAAATTATATGCACTAACTAATTAATTCTAAAAGCTTAAGCTGATAAAAAAATACAGGTAATTCGCTTTTACTCAACAACCACTCGCGCCATTTTGACATTCCCATTTGGTAGATCGATCAAATGGCCAGGGCCAGACGAGGCGCACCAGCCACTCCTCTCCACGTGGCGCGCTGGGCTTTCTGGAGACAGATTCGGCCACAGGGCCCTCGCGCAGGGACGATGCCTTCCGCGTACTGTGCGGAAAGACGGAAAGCAAGGCCGCCCCGGGCCACACGGGATCCCTTGTGGTCGGTAGCGCTATCATCTATGGTGTCTCCGCTTTAATTTCTTTTTTTTTGCCTGGTCCGGCAGGGCAGCGGTTGGATTGGTTGCGAGTAGTGTTGGCCAAACCGGCCGTGCGTAACAGGCCGCCCAAGGCACAGAGAATTTGGCCTGGCTCAAGCACGACACGGCCTTAAGTTAATCGAGCCCGTGTCGGCACGGTCCAGTCCACGTGTCATGCTTGGGCCATCACTCCGGCCCAGCGGGCGGCACGGTCCGGCACGATTAATAGGCAGCCCAATAGAAGCACGATCCAGCACGGTCTTTCTCAGCCCATTACCGACCCATAAATCTAATCCTATCTCAGGCTCATATAAAAACTCTCCTTCCCACACCTGCCCCCACTTCCCCACTCCCGTCCCGCGCCGCCTCCATTACCTGCACCGCACCGGCCGTCCTCCGCGCTACCCGCATCGTGCCGCCCACACCGTGCCGACCGAC
>BCLG01001200.1:99303-125260 GCA_001602295.1 Zoysia matrella
GGTTGCTAGGGCACAGCTGGCAGACGACGTGACGCGGGCGCGCGAACCGCTGTGCCCTCGATGCCGTCCGTTCGAATTCAAACTAACCGTCCAGATCGACCGACGGTTGCAATTCTCGAACGGCCCGATCACCCTCCACGTGGAGGTGCGAGGGCTGCCCGATCCTTGTGACCGTTACGGGGAGTCCGAATAAGGGGAAGCACGCGAACGAGGTTTCCCACGGTCGGCAGGTCGACAGCCGAGGCCATTTGGCCGATCCAAACGTTCGGGCGCTGATCATGGCCCTCGGCCTAGGCGCGATGCTGATCATGGGCAGAGGCCGGATCGAACTGGCCCGTCCTAGGCGTCTTTCCGAACAAAAGACCGAGAGTGACCTCGGCCCGACCCCGACAGTCGGAACGGCGAATGGCGGTTAAGCCCACAGTCAGCCCCCGGATCGCCCCTGGGCTCGGGGGATAGGCCCGTAGGACGCGCTCGCGCGCACCCATACGATCAACCATCAACGAACGATGGACGCCGCAACGACCCGGCCCGTGACCGATCCCACGGACCGATCCCGTAGGATCAGAGTGTCGAGCTCTCCGCGATTAGCCTAGCGCCGCTCCAACGGAGGTCGCAAACGGCGCTAGGCTCGGGGGCTACTGTCAGTATCATATACCCCGGATACTCGCCGACCCATACTCCTATACGTGGGCTAAGATCTCGAGGGGTTTTGGGGTCGGACGACGAAGCACGAACGCGCGGTCCGACCCCCGGGGCAACTATCTACGAAAGCCAAGTTTTAGCCACATTCGGCGCTAAGACGTAAGATGAGGTCGACCTCCGAAGGCCGACCCCCGGTGGCCAACCCCCGGGGTAGGTGCGGCATTTATGTCGCATTTATTCCGGCGGCCCACCGTCAGCCGTCCCGACGGGACGGGCTTAGTCCACCGCGACGTGGGTGGGCCGCGGAAGTCTACGGACAAGACCCGACGACACTGTGACTAACGCTATAGTACCGAACTGACACTACAGTACCCGACGCGACGCGTCACGCCCCCGCACGGGCGTGACGAGTGATGACGACGTTAATGAAGGACCCACCTGTCAGCGAGACAGTAAAACCGCATAGGGCTCACCATTTTGTAACCCCGAACCGCCCTATATAAAGGGGGTCTGGAGGGCGATAGCATGGGGGGTTCGGGCCTTGAACTCTCGCGTGCAACCGTTCGCGTTCGCGAGCAACCTCACGAACACGCGCATCGGGCACCCCACAGCTCAAACGCCGGGTCCTCTCCCAAAGAGAGAGTCCGACCATTTGTACTCACCCACTGATATAAACCACTCCCTGAACGTAGGACTTTACACCGTTCGAGGTAGCCCGAACCAAATAAAAAAACCCTATTGAGTCTTCCGTAGACTAGACCACATCGAATACGGAGACACACCACCCCTTCGATGGTATTTCGTACTGTGCCAGTGGTCTAAACACCGACACAACCCAGGGGCCAATTTGTTATCGTTGGTTATATAGTGCAGATTACTGACTTCGGATAGTACAATCTGCACTAATTAATTACTTAACCAACGTCAACAATATTATACATATAAAAACATAAACCGGATGAAGCACGTGCGTACGTACGTCCTGAGTCGCCAGTCGGTCGCAAAAAAAAAGAAAAAAACGTCTGAGAAAAAAGAAAGTGTCAAGGACAAAAACACTTTGTTATACTTATAGTGAAGTTATTGCTGTTATTACCCAAGAATGTTACTAGTATACAACAGAGGCATGCAGATTACACTCTGTATATATAGGTCTCCACGATGTCAAAACTCCACCAAATCACATGGCACAGCACAACAGAGGCTCCAAATTATCGCAGCCGTTATCCAGTCCTGCCGATAGCGTAGCACAGGGCAGAAACACAAGTTTTTGGGTACCAAGAATGCGTCCATTTCATTGCACCGCTAAGGAGATAATTGGCCCTCATGTCATGCCTCATGGCACGTTCATCAACCTATTAGCTGCGGATCAAATGAGTTCCGATGAGAAATATGTATGGGAATAGCTCGAGTGCAGTGGCGTATCGTAATGCTTTGCAGCAACACTTCCTGAAAAACCAACAGCTGATTAAATTAAGTTACACGTTTATAGAAATTAGCACATACTCCGTATTGAGTTAGTCCCTGTTTGGAATGTAGGAATTTTACATGAATCTAAAAGAAATTTCACATGAAAATTTGAAGAACATTGTCAACTGACATCCTATTCAACCCCTCATCCATTTTAGAGGACCAACAATAAGTTATTTACCTTACAATCAAAGTGAAGTTGATCTCGATCAGAGTGCATCTGGCAGTACCACATAGCATTTACTCTAACCCTGAAATATGCTCTTGAGTTTATATAGGACCACTATTTGATGAACTAAAGGGCACGCGTTGAATTTGTACTACTGAGTTTTCATTAAACGCATCTTGCAAAGCCAATCTTGGTGCTTGTGGATTAGTCATGGAGTATTTGTGACAAGATTGTGGCACGGATCAGGCATTCTGGTTCTGCAGCTTTACTAAATTTGAAGAAGTGTCTCTTGGGCTTTGCCAATGTCCTATATATGTGTGGAACCGTAGCACAGGAAACGCATCTTGCAAAGCCAATCGTGGTGCTTTTGGATTAGTCACAGAGTATTTGCGACAAGTTTGTGGCACGGATCAGACATTCAAGTTCTGCAGCTTTACTAAATTTGAAGAAGTGTCTCTTGGGCTTTGCCGTGCCCCTATGGTGCCATGCCATCAGACCACCACGTCCTGCATTGGATTACCATGGTCGTCTCCTGATGCCTCTAAAACCTACCCTACACATAGACTAGTGACAAGCGGCAGAGAGATGCGTGGAATCGTAGCACAGGAAACTACTATGCTGAGTTGCAGTACTATATATGCACCTCTGGTATAACACTTTTTATAAGAAGCCTTTTTGTTTTCCTAAAGAAGCAGCAATAACAACTAAATATTTTTATCTGATTTTACCTTTTTTCCATCGAAATTAATCACTTAAGTATAACGATGGGACTCGCTAGCCAGTGCTTGCTAAGCAGGGCGACCCTTCTGATGCACATATAATGAAAATGACATTTATAATTACTAGGAGTTAATAATAAAGGTTCATTTGATTATATATAATGGTTAAAAATAGGAATGTGTACTACAAGAAACCTAGTGATATGTGGCGTTCGTATTTCATCATAGATTGAAGAAAAATCATCATAAAATACTAAAAGGTATTTCAAGTTCTTGATAGATATTTAAAAATAGTATGTCAAATACTAATTTTAAATATCAATATATGTGATTAATTGTGAAGGAAGGTTCCTCAGGTTCCTCCCAAGCATAGTAACAAATCTTATTACGATGCTATGGTAGGTTATAAATAAGTTATATATATACTCAACGCTAAAGATTTATGGATCTAGGTTCTGATGTCGGTGAGGTATACAAACTGAAAACACTGATCAAGAACAGTTTGACAGATTAGTTGATTTCAACTAGTTGAATGCTTTCACTAACTGCAGGGAAAGCTCGCCGCTCCATAGCTATACCACAGTCGTAGTCCCTTCATGCGAAAACCTTCTACCTTCTGTTTGTTTATCATGAGTCTACCACAGCTGGGCAGTTAAGAGCACAAACATAGAAGTACAGTTTCTTCAAAATTGTGAACATGGTCATCTCCTGATGCATCCAAAACCTAACCTCTATGCACAGACAGAGACATAGTAGTAAGAAACAATGTGGATGGAATGGAAGCACACAGATTTGTAAGCAATTGACTCAGTACTAGTGTTCTTCACCTCAGGTCGGTGGCACCCTCAAGAGACTGTATTCCCCCCATCTATGCCTCCTTATGTACCTTCATGGCACTTATGTATATGCTCGTGTGCAGCAAAGAATTGAATAAGAAGATACACAAAATTATATTTTCTGAGGCCACGCCATTTTGTAATTGCAGTCTTCATTATATTAATTGTCCTACAACAATAATAGACCAAATTTGGTGGTGGTACTGCGAACTGTATCCACTTTTACTTGACGATCAAAGTGCTGGCGTTTCTTTCACCTCACATGCCGTAATAGATATTGTTATATGTTTTTTTCTCATGTAATAAAATATCAAAATTTTGTTGTTACTTATTGAATTGGACCTAATTATATCTGATATCAAAACCAGAAATGGAACATTGTAATTGGATTGAATAGTTTAAGTGTGGTTCCAACCTTCCAAATCTTCTTACACATGGGAAATCTATTGTGCGTACATGAAGTTCCAATATTGTCCGAGATCATCTTTTAACGATCAGAGTAGTTGAACTAAAATTCCGCAGCCAAGAAAATAAGGAGTTCATGTTGTTCTCCTTATGTCTCCCACGTCCACTGTATAGCATCAGATCATTGAAACATAGCTTGGCAACTGCAAGTTTCCGTGTTTTATAATTTGAGAACATAAATGAGAATAAGGTAGTGCAAATAAAGGTGTACACGTTTTTCAGCAATCTCAACATGGTCTTCTCCTTACGCCTTCAAAACCTAACCTTTACACATAGGCAGAGCGGTCAGTAGCATCCTCAAGAGAAGAAACTTCTACTCTATCTTTTACCATGTTTACTCCCTCTTACCGTCATTTATATGTTCTTGTGGATTACTAGAATTGAGTAATCGAAAATAATGTTACGGGACCCAAACCATTTGGTAATTGCAGTTTTCATTATTATATCGACCATTAAGGCAAATGTTAGTGTGCCTCATATTAATGTGAGCCGTCCAGTTTTTAGTTGATGATCGAACAGCTGGTGTTTCTCTTACCTTTAGGCAGCAATAGATATTGCTATGTATTGTAAACAAATACTACTATATGTTAGTACATGTCAATTATGAAACAAATGGATTTGGCGTCTGCTATTTAACACTGGGATGCTAGTTCAGTGCTTGTGATATCCACCTATAGCACACAACGATAGTGCATATAAAAAATATATCGTCTTGATCAGAATGTTATTTAATTTATAATAATGCTCAGATTCCTAAGAGATCTCAATCAAGTAACAACAAACACAACTAAAAACAATAATATTAAAATATTCAGATCACCGTTTCCCCTATATATCTCATTTTAAATGAATGAAAGCTCTCTCTTGTCCATCGAAAAAAAATTGCTTAGGCTTTGGGTCGCTTTCTCCAAAAAGTACGGACGTTTCAGCTGGTATGCATAAATGACATTCAGGTAGTAGCCTAAAATGACTATGAGGAAATTGCTAATAAACTGTGGGATGCAGATCAACTAAGGTTAGGGTGCATGGACGGAAACTGTTAGAACAGATGGACACATCTACCTGGTCATATCAACGTAGGACGATAGGTCACTTTTGGCCTGGGAAATGGGTTACCATCGCCGTGCCACAGATTGCCAAGGTGCAGGCATGGGAGGTCACCCTTTTGTAGCTCCTGTCCCTGGCTTCGTTGATGCTAATTGTGACACCCACTCTGCCTGGAACTGTGGCGCAGACTGTTAAGACTAGTTGCAATGGAAAACCCAGGCATACTATTTCTTCTCTAGGGCCTACGTGATCTTCTCCCTATACCTCCAAAACCTAAACTGACTAGTGGCAAGCAAACAAAACATGTTCTACCACATTGTTTATAAGAGATATGATTATTAAAGAAATGTAGATATAAATGGAATAAAAGCAATATCTGGCTCAACACTATTGTACACATCTGATAGCACCCTGAAGAGAAGCTACCCAATCTTTCTCGAAACATTGATTTACAAATTTCCTTACCTTGGAAGCACATATATAGGACCTTGTGTGTAGGATAACAACCAAGTAAGGAGGATGGGCTCGGTATGGCTTCTGTTGAATAGAGACTACTTCTGAAGATTCCTTTAAAAAAATACTACTTTTGAAGAGGGGCTATATGTTGTAGTTTGTGTTGTTGAATAATATGCTCAAAAGCTGCAGGATATTAACTCCTAAGTAATGTGCACACAGTGTGAAAAAATTAAAGAGGAAGGACACTATTATTTTGTGAGATTTATTTGGATGCGTGAAAAATTAAAAGTCTGGTGCATAATATAGGGTGAAGTCCAATGGCCCCCTTCCTTTTTTGGAACTCCAGTCTCCTTAAGGACGTAATTTAAATTGTTGCTACCATTGATTTTTAATATTATCTTTGACCATTCTTATTTAAAAAATAGTTTAAATGTGTAAAATTATAAGTCATGATTCAAATAATTAACTTTAATGTCCAAATAAATTATAATAAAATATATGATATTTAAAAAAATAAGAAATAAGACAAAAAGTCACGTTAAAAGTCAGCGGCGACAACAATTTAGGAACGGAGGGAGTGTCCACCGCCTATAACATTCCTACTAGTTAACCTCTTTGTTTCCTGAATAAGTGATAACAACTAATAATTTTATTATACTTTACTTTTTTAGTTTTGTTGCCATTGAACTTAATGACTTTCAATATGACGGGAGAGACAACTCTTGGGAAGCACATATCAGAAAAATGTAACAGTTCCTTGCAGGTATAGGAGGTCCGGAAAGCAAACATAAGTTGAGACAGATCAGGAGGTTGTGTACAATGACAGATTACATCGTGTTTCATTGGGTCGAAAGCTTCCACTAGTTGAAGGGAGGCTCTCGGCGCTAGAAGTCTGCAACGTGATGTGAACAGCCACAATGTCTACCACTTCACCGCCACACGGCCTTCCATCTGCGTAAGTGGAATATAGCGGACTGGTCGAGGCAGCAAACACTAGTTTACAGTTGGTTTTGCATTTTCAGCATGGTCTTCTCCTGATGCCTCCTAAACCAAGCCTCTACGAGTAGACAGAGTAGTAAAAAAAAGGATTAATTTGGCAGCAGTGTGGAGGTAGATGTAACGAGAGCACAAGGAATTAAGGAACTGTAAGCTACTAATTTGGCAGTAATGTGCTCCTCTGATCGGTAGCACCCTCAAGACTCTAGAGAAACTACTCTGTCCTTTCCCGGCTTTTGATATGTACCGCTGCCCATGTGAGTGTGGTAAGGAAGAACATAAGGGTCGTAAATCATTTCTATGGCTGGAGTAGAGTTAGGGTCCATTTGGCAGAGCTTCTAGCTCCTGACTATCAGGCAGAATCAAAGAAGGTTTGCCAAACACTGTTTTGTAGAAAAAAAATAATTTTTATCTGATTCTGTGAAATGATTCTTTAAAATAAACTAAAAAAGCTAAGAGCTGAAAAAAAATAGCTTTTCCTGATTCTGTGAAGTGATTCTCTGTCTTGATTCTAAGAGTTTATCCTAAAAAGTAAAAAAGAATCATTTTTAGCCACAGAATCACACAGGAGAATCACGAGTGAATTCAAAGAATCAAAAGCTGAAAGCTTTACCAAAAGAGCCTTTATTATGGTGGTTAGTTGCGAATTGTTGTCAAATGGAAAGAAGAATGACAAAGAAAAACAACAGCTTACATACTAAGTAGTTGCAGATTGTACTGACAACTAGGACCTCGATACCAACTCTTATTGATGAGAGCAAATTTTTGCAGCCAATAAATCTACAAGGCGCTCATACAAAGTAGATGAATCACTCGACATCAGGAATCATGGTGATTATTCATTTAGAGTATTTAGCACGTGGGACATAAAAGTGGCGTCAACCGAAGTTGCAGGCCACGAGAAAAAAAAACAGCACAAAGGCATTGCTCTTAAAAGGGGGAAAAGAAGGCACAGACACAGCCAGTAGTTAGGCAATAATAATATTGGAATGCCACTTGAAGGAACTGAGGGGAAGCAAAACACAGCGATGAATTGCGCGTGCAGTACTCAATCTGATTGAATCACCTACGCCATTCTGTGTAAATGAAGAAACTTGGGTGTACGTCCTCGCCAAGAACGCTGCAGGGACGGATCTGAAATGTAGAACTGAGTAATTAAGCGAGCCGCAACAGATTCTCGACTCTCGTAACGGACAAGATCAGCATGGTCTCTCCTGATACCTCCAAAGCCTACGCATGGTACCCAGAGTAGAGTTAAGCTTCAGGGATAATTGGAACGGAAGAGCAAAAGGCTATTGTGCCTTTGCACTGATTTACTACGGGCCAATATTCAAGGCATCTATATAGTGCAGCACTCTTGTGGAGGAAATGAACAGCATGAGGAAGGAATAATGAGTGAATTATGGAGATGGAAAAAGTAATGTGCTAGTATTGCTTCTCGACCTCGTCCTTGACATCAACACGGTCTCCTGATTGCTCCAAAACCTACCCTATGCACTATAGACTCTCTACTCTAAGTAACGCAGCATTCAATCTGTGCAAAGTACTGACAGTGAAATCTGAAGCCTAATCACTACAGATTCAAGAAAGTACCAATTTTAAGGAAACTACGACATCCAGCGAAAGTAAATATTTCTCATAAGCACACTTCCTCGCTTAAGTTTTAAAATTCATCATTTTTAGCAGTATAATGAAGAGGCGCCAGTGGCTTGGGATCGCAATCTGCCGCCACTCCTATGCTGCAATCTGCCGCCACTCCTCACTAAGAATGCGAGTCGGAAGGCAGCGATCAATCGGCGTGCAGTGCAATTTTTGGTCCGCCCAACACCGAATTGCAAGGTCCGGCAGTAACTTATTAACAAACACTTTAGATAGATCAAGCTATTAGTTTCAAGAGTGTGATTAGGTTGGCACTTCATTTGAAAACAATGCTACCACAAGAAAAGGAAACGCTGAACAATTTTAATGGCTTTGTGTACTGAAATAGTTAGAGGATCTGGGAAAGAGGAAGATTCTTGGCGTCTTCAAGACTTTGCATGAGAACCGAGGTAACGGTAGAGTTTGGAGGCACTAATCTCCTCCTGTACTGCAGTTAGTCGATGTCGCCATACAGAACTTGGTTAGCTGAGGTGCCGACTCTCCTGTCATCGACCAAGACGCCAGATGGAGATCTGATGGTCTCGCTGAAAATAAAGGATAGCAGCGCCGTTCGGTCCCATTGACGCTTCGTATTGGATAAAGTCAGCATGGTCTTCTCCAGATGCCTCCAAAACCTAGTCTCTACAGTGTGCGCAGAGTAGACACAATAGGTACTGATTCTTAACAGAAACAAAGCACTGAAAACTGTAAGCAACTGCATTTGCACTATTGCGCCTCTGGTGCAGGACACTAAATGCATATCTCGACCTTCCACGTACATATGTACCTATACCCTTGTGGAGGATAAGAATCAAATAAGATATAGTGGGCGAACCATGCCCTCATGAATACTTCTGAAGATGAGTTACTAGTTAGTTAATTGGATTATATGATTTAAATGGCAAGAAGCACTACCTGTGCACTGCATATTGAACAAGTATTAAAAACAAAAAGAACCAGCGAGATAGTGCTACTATTATTTTGAGAACAATAAGCAGTGCACGTTCAGGGCCATATACATATTGAAATATCAGTCTCCACTATTGTTTCAATAATTAAAAATGTCGTATGTACCACATATTTAAAACACTTAATCACAGATGACATTAATTATTAAAGCCTTTTCAGAACACACACCAGAATTCACAGATGCAAGCATTACTGTTTCTGGCTGTGGCTGCACCGGCGTCGTCGCGACGAAACTCACCTTTGCTGCTCTGGGAGACGCACTGGCTACAAGGATACTCGCTATCAGATAGTCAGATCAACTCGTCCATGCATGCTGCTTGTTCACATACAGGCCACCAAATCAATCTCAAATCCCGGAGCATTCCCTCGGATACTAGCTCTCAGCACAATCTAAGTACATAGCGGTTGAGATCAAGAAAAATGGCTAACCATTTTTAGCTACTGCATATTTTAGATGTCATCAAAGCAGATTGGAGTATCCTTATGTGCAGCCAAGCTGCTTGCCGTGGATATATGGGCAGCAATAATGTCACGACCATCTTAGAGCATAGACACGCTTCTGTCATAATTAGTGCCCCCTTAATTGTTGCCATCCCTCCACGAAGGTAGCAGCGGAGAAGTGCTCCATCCACCAGCCATCAAACAAGCTCCAAAGCATTTTGACCGTTTCTGGAGTGATTGGCAAGATTACAAAAAATTGTTTGGTGTGACATTTTCAGTCGAGGCGCCCGGATGCAATTAGGGCTTGCGTGGACTGCTCCCGATGCCTACCAATCCTAAAACTACTCGGTTGCTATGAGCATACACAGCGTGGCACGTGTATATATACTTCCAAAGCAATGCAGTTTTCATCTAACTCTCCCTGTCCTATTTATTAATTACACATAGTATATGCTACGAATCCTGATGAATGAAGAAAATATATCTGCATGGTACCCCCTCCATTATAAAATTATTGTCACGGGTTAGTTCAAATTTAAATTAACCGGCGATAGTTAGAGGGATATAGTGTACATGTTAAGCATGACGACTAAGAGTTCGCAGCATTTTCTGGCTTAGACTATGCAATTCTATATTACACGCCATCTAGCAAGTTTTAACTTGTTTTTCCTGTTTGTAACCTTTGCACATCAAAACCGCATGTTTTTTCCTTCCCACCAGAGTATCATAGGTCCACGTTCTTGTAAATTCTGCCTTTAAGCCCTTCTTTCCACCATAATCGTCACTCTCATCATCAACCCCACTGGAGGGGGAAAAGATGTGTGTTTTATCGCCACTGATGTCACCTTCGTCATCTCCAATGAATAGCGACAGCGAGCTGGGGTGCCAGAGATCAAACTGCACCAGGGATCAGTTGCTGCAGGGAAACTAACGTGGTCGAGGCCAAGACAGGAGACACAGCTTGTACACGACTTTTCTGAATATGCCCATGGCCTTCTCCAGATGCCTCCAAAACCTATCCTCTACGCATAAATGGATTAGCGACAAGCAGTAACGTAATCAACGGACGCGGCACCACTACGGACTTCTGGCTTTTACCCTTATTTGTGACCCCTTACCTTAAGACACTTTATACGTGTGGTTCTAGATCATATATGAACTAAATAAATAAGACAAACTGAAGGTGCAGTAAATACCACTAGTAAGACTCGAAATGATTTAGGACTATGTTCCAGAAATGAGGTGCTGAAGCTGACTGAACAATACAATCAAAAAGTGAAGGGGTAAAAAATTAGAAAAACTCGTATAATTTGGAAGCACCGGAAGAAGTATAGAGCCAGGTCGGTATTGTTTTGAGAAAACAATGATAAGTTCTTGCTGAAACATTTGGTAATTTCATTGTGTCAACTATCACTCAAGAATTAAATAAATAGGCGTTGCTATGTTTTATGTCATATCAATTAAGAAGCAAATAACTTTTTGCATCTGATATTTAAAGTGGGGAGTAACCTAGTAAGGTTGTAAGTCTTACAAAGATAAAAAAAAGCAAGACAATAGTTGTGTACGAAATCTGACTGCGCACATGAATCCGGGATCAGTTTTGGGATCTGATACGATATCAAAATTTAACTTGAGTTGAACGTGCATTGTCAGTACCAAAAACGCCCCCCACAGCACACTACTAAAAACTCTTGAAATTAAACCGAAAGGAACGGTATGAGATGTGCATCATCGTGGCTTTGATCGAATGCTGTCAGTCTTGTTGAATCTGCACATGCAGGCGATGGTGAACCGGTTGTCAATGGCGGTGAACCGGTTGTCAATTGCAGTGAACCTGCAACTAATCAGCCGTCATGGTTCTGTACGAAGAGATGGGAACGCGCCTGCCCTGATTTAATTGAAGTGTTAGTGGAAGCCAAATAAGGGGTGCAGATCAACTTAACCATTTCGTCGAGCTATAGTTTATCACTGACCCTTGTGCTTCAGATTGTCATCATGATTTTATCCCGATGCCTCCGAAAACTACTCGTATCCAGAGCAAAACCACGATCTCGTAGAGAGATAAATGAAGCTGCCCACCGGTACTCTGTACGCGAAGAAAGGAAGGTGCCTTTCTCTCAAGGAAGGATTTATAACGCTTGCGGATGTTGGCAGAGATGTAGAGGTGGACTTCGAAATGTTTGGCTTCCCGTGGATTCGTAAAGCTTGCAGATTCTGAGGTTTGACTTCCCGTGGATCATGACTACCAGCATCCTAGACATAATCAGCACGGACTTTTCCTGCTGCCTCTAAAACCTACAATCCTAGTACATGATGTCGAGTATGCACAAGAGAAAGCACAGAAAACTGTGATTAAGCAGCTAAGCTGCACTTGTAAGCATCTCTGGTAAGTGATAGGACACTACGCAAGAGATGCGAACGCATCTATTCCCTTGAAGACTTACAGATTACCCTAGATTGTGAAGGATAAGACCAAAACAAGGAAGAGCACATGTATATATAAAAGGTGAAGCATATGGTTGTACTGACCCTACACAGCTCAAGATGCAGATTGTAAAAGCTAGTCTACCTAGTTCCAGCATATATATATATATATATATACTTGCCAGGTAACTCATTGTTCTGATCCCCTTCGAATGCATTGCTTTGAAAGAACACATGGCCTGATGTACGTGTTCGTCCATAACTACTTAAGAATAGGCTTGGGAATTGGGAGGCACTGGGATTAGGTGCAGCGGACACTACGAGTGTCAAGGTGCTTGCGTTCTCTACATTACTTCTGAAACTTTTCTTGCACTAGCTGCAGCATGTAGAATGAGATCAAGCCCGTGTGACGACGGTGGCGAACATTACCTGCTTCTCGCATCATAGTGACCTTCTGGAGCTCTATCACATTCCTCTATCCGTTTTTAGTCTTTTTAGTGTTTTCATGTCTTTCGACAAGCAACTGGAAGAGGATCGCAGACTTGTAGCTAGCAGAGCCGATCGATCTCCATTTTGCATGGCGTGTGCACAGACTTTTCGCTAATGAAGAAAACGTACCCCTCCATTCCAAAATTGTTGTCACCAATTAGTTTATATTTGAACTATGGAGGGAGATTTTCCAGAAAATTTTCAATCACCCAGATACAGGTTGAAGAAACAATATGTTCAATATGGCTCATCTCGAAGGATAGTCTATTTTGTTATATATTGTACTTTATGAAAGATGAATTGTCATGGTTAGACATCACGATGGTGCAAAGAAAAATAATATATAAAGGAGAATTAATAAATACCTGAAAATCACAACATTGCTTGGAGCCATTTTCGAAGACTCTTACTACATTATTTTGAATGTACTTGTAATAATTTAGGCCATGTTTGTTTGAGCGGGAGCTTTTGAGTTTTTGGCATTTGCAATATGCATATGGCTTCTCTACACATCAAAAGCTAAAAAAGCAGCTCTAGGTGAGTTTTTTAGCTTTCAGTTCATTTTCTCAAAAGCTAGCTTTTCACTCTATTTGGTTCACCTTTTTGCTGTTTAGCTGAAACAAAGAGGGCCTTATTGATCAAACGACTACGAACGCTGTAGATTCGCAATCCTTAGTTGCCAAAGATAGGCATAAAAAATAAATGTGGACATAAATGGAACCAAAGCACAGTGAATTGTAAGCAACTTATGTACGTAGCATTACTGTGGACCTATGGACAGTGGCACTCTCAAGAGAAGAAAACTGCTCATCACTCCATTTTAGTTTATGGTGCTGATAAGAAGTATCAACAGCTTGAATGCTTGATAACTATTGGTTTGAGAAAATATTTTTTTACTAGTGTGTAATGCATCGATCTTGTTCTCATGCATACATTTCCTAGAGCATAACAATTAATTGTTTTACTTCTAACAAAACGAAAAAAAGTTAAATCATCTTGCAAGGGCACAAACGCGCTGATCTGTTAAAGATGGAGGTTTTTGGTCGTCACAGGAAACACGATTGTGGAGTTACCCATCGAAGCTGAAAATAACCATTTGATTACTCAGGTTTAAATAAAACAGTATCCCCATTTGAATATTCAAATGTAAAGAAACAAGAGTGGGTAGGAGCTAGCAGAGGGCCGGCGGAAATGGCAGCGTGGATGCAAGAGTCTGTCAGTAGCTGCGGTGCAACCAGGGCGCACCGATGGATTGGCCTCAAGAATGTGCCCTCTCGCCAGCTGCAACCAGACGCCGCTCCCCACAGGAAGGAACAAGCGAAAGCAAAAGGCAGAGGAGCGTGCAGTACTCGGTGCGACGGAGGCACCTACACTGTTACGGGGAAATTAAGAAACACTGGTGCCCTAGACATGAACGTTGAAGGCCTTGTGGAAGTCGAAGGAGGGACGGATCCGAAATGTAGAACTGAGTAAGCAAGCTACAACTGCTTGTCGACTCTCGTAATGGACGAGATCAACATGGTCTCTCCTGATGCCTCCGAAACCTACGCATGGTTCCCAGAGTGGAGACAAGCGTGTGGAGATAATTGGGACTGATCGAAGCACATTTTTACGGGCTTACTAATAGCAACGGAAACTGAAACCGTCTGCACAAATATGTTTAAATCCGTCTGCAGAAACCGTTTTTCTAGTAGTGACAAAAAGCTACAATATCTTTGCACTGATTACGTGCCAATATTCAAGGCAGCACTCTTGTGGAGGACATGAAGTTATGAACCAAATGAGGAAGGAGTAATGAGTGAATTTATGAATCAGCCGCTGGCAGCAATCATGTGCACAGCACACAGAGCTGTTGCCAACTGCACATTCCAAGGCCTCGTGGAAGCCAAAGGCTGAAGTATTATTGAAGGTCGGGCAGCAACTTTATTATTAAGATACACTTTACGATAGAACAAAATCAATTATCTTCCACTACGTATATAATTTTTTTTTATTTGGAAACAAGCCGTCTGTTGCAAGGAAAGATGTTAACAAGGAAAACCACAGCCCATGCTCCATCCTACTTCTGAGCATCTTCTCTCTGTTAAGAGCAATGTGTAAGTTAAAGCCTTGTGTCTTTCCTAATGTCTTCCACTCGCTGGACTACTTGGGAGTTGCGACATTGCATAGGAGGAGCATCTCCAACCACTGGATCTCCTAACTGCACTCCTACTTACACGCAGGGGCGAATCTAGGATGCAACTTCGAAGAGTGCTAATCCTCTTACTAAATATCTCAATGAGCTTCTTCCTTTATAATTTACAGGGCATAATCCTTTAGATAAGTAGGTTATTTAAGCCAAAAGGGGTGCTATAGCAGCAGCTACACCCCCTCGATCCACCCCTGCTAACACACTATTGTGTTTTAGTTTTAGATCCCAATATCAGTTTCAAGAGTGTGACTAGGGTGGCACTCCGTTCGAAAGCAATGCTATCATAAGAAAAGGAAACGCTAAACAATTTTAATGACTTTGGGTACGGGCCTTCCGCTTCTTCCAAACTCTCACCGATTGTGTTGCTCTCCGCTCTCCGTGCCTTTTTTCTGCTGCTTGCCATGGTGCCGATCGAACCAGGGCAATGGCTGTGCCTTTGCTTTAGAGTTTTTTTGTCATCGGTAAGGGGGGGCCAGAGCCCAGATTGGTCTCCATAGAGCTCCACCCCTGATCTGGGAAGATGCAGCTTCTTGTTGTCTTCGAGACTTCTATTTTTTTTTTTTGAAAGAAAGTGTCTTTGATACTTGTTGCATGAGAGCAGCACCAGAGGTGGCGGTAGAATTCGGAGGTACTAGTCTCCTCTTCCTCTGCAGGTGGCCAACATCGGCTTACGCAGCCTGGTTAGATGAGGTGGTGACTTTCCTGCCATCGACCAAGACGTCAAAATGGCCTTGCTGAAAATAAAGGATAGCAGCTCTATTCGATCCCATCGGTGCTTCGCCGAGGATAAGGTCAGCATGGTCTTCACGTGATGCCTCCAAAACCTATTCTCTACAGTGTACACTGATCGAATTGACACAAGAGGTAGAGATTATTAACATAAACAAAGTACTGAAAACTGTAAGCAACTGCATTTGCACTATTGCACCTCTGGTGCAGCACTCTAGATGCATATCTCAGCCTTCAAAATATGTATGTAATTATATGTACCATACTTTTGTGGCCTTGTGAAAGATAAGAACCATATAAGATATAGTGGGTGAATCATGCCCTCAAGAATACTTCTGAAGATGAGTTACTCTAGTTAAGTGGACTATATGATTTAAATGGCAAGAAGCAGTACCTGTGTACTGAAAACTGAACAAGTACTAAAAAGAAAAAGAACCAGCGAGATAGTGCTATTACTTTGAGAACAATAAGTATTGCACGTGCTGAACCATCTAGGATTGAAATCGCATTGTCTCGACTTTTGTTTCAATAATTAAAAGTCTTGTGTGACATATGCAAAACACTTAATCATAGAGGACATTGTTACAGGCTTTTCAGAACACACACTTGAATTCACAAATACACGCACTACTGCAATTTTTAACAAAGGTGAGACTTTGTGTGTGGCAGAGTAAACCCAAATAAAAAAATTTGAAAGTACATTAGCTCAAATATTTTTTTGAGCTAAATACAGGAAGGGAAACCCCTGCTGTGGTATTATATAAATATAGAAAAGAGAACAAAAAAGGATGTACAAACAGAGAGAAAACCCTGAGAACTAAAAACTACAGAGAATCTAGCCAGCTCAAGGCAGGAGCTCTATCTACAATTATAAATCTGTACAATTGAAGCTTAAACAAAGAGAGAAAACTAAATTTCCAAGACAAAAAAGGTGGGATTCTTCCGTCTAAAAATCTTATCATTCATTTGCTTCCAAATTTCCCAATCTGCAAGCCTGCAATGGAGAAGATTTCCATGAAGAAGGGGTAGCTGCATTGGTCTCTAGCTTTCTGAAGAGTCTGAAAAAATGGCAACTCATGATCCCAGTCAATATTCACGGCACTCCATCATGACACACTAAAAGGACATTGAAAAAACAAGTGATATGTATATTCCTCTATATGAAGGTTGCAAGGCACACATCTGTAATCTTCCCCTTGGATTTTGAGGCTTTTCCTTCTGAGGAGATTCCATGAATTCAACGTGTCTTTGAACATGAGCCAAACGAAGATCTTTAACTTTTTTTTTAACCTTAGTGTCCCAAATCCATTTGAATGGTGCTGGAGGGTTGATGGAATTGAAGTTTAGAGAATAGAACCTCTTTGACTCATCTATCATTGCCCCAAATATATGTCCATTGATCATTGTCATGTTCAAGCTCTGTAATTTGTGAAGTTATATTATTCAAGACTTGGAGCTCCTGGACTGCTTGCTGAGAAAGTGGCAGGTGGATGTTGTGCTGAATATCAGGATTGGTCACAAAATGTGCAACTGACACTTTTTGGTTTTTTTTTTGTTGCAAAAAAGAGTCTGAGCAGTTGGTGACTAAGTAACTGCCCATTCCATCCATCAGCTCAAAGAAGAACTCTATCCCCTTTAACCCTTGAGGCAGATGCAATTCCTCCGAAGTGATCACACAACTTCATAATATATTTCCACCAAAATGAGCCCTTTTCATTAGATGCATGGGGAATCAAGCCATTTGAGTAATGAGTGCTCCAAACTAAATGAACTCAAGGAATGTCTACTTTATTGTAAAACTTGTGTAGATGCTTGGTTTCACAATATTAAAAAATATCTACATTTTGGAAATAATATCTAGAGTTTGAACCATGTCCAATGTACTTCCTAACCAGTTCCAGTTAACGAGGATGAGACTTTCTGTGCGGTAGAAACTCAATCATAACTCAACTGTTAGCATTTTGTCAACGCAGCAGCCAACGTGCTTACAGTGGATCTGCTGGCAGCGATGACATGACGAACACCATAGATGCGCTTCGGTCACAATTAGTGCCCCCTTGCCATCTCTTCACCAAAGTAGCAGAGCTGAAGTGCTTCCCCATCCACCAGCCATTAAACAAGCTCCATAGTATTATATTGGGTCAATTCTTTATTAGTCATCGAAAAAAACTTTTGATTCCTTATCAGTTACTCAAAATTTTAGTGAATGCTATAGGAATCAATTTTATCTCACAAATTCACATTATGGTCCACGAACGTAAAAGGAAATTCAATGGTTTAGATTAAATTGTAATATTTGAATTGAATTGGAAGTAAAATTTTTCCGTGTGAAATTTTAGGTGCCTCAAAACCAAATAACATCTACTAAAATGAGTAATGATATTTAAAAAAAATTAAAAGAAGGGCAGAAAGGTCTTTTTCAAATCTTATAGGAGTGGAGAATATAAAAGAAAGTTAATATTAGTGGTTGATAAGGAAATTCAAAATTTTGAATAGTTGACAAATTTTTTGAATGGGCAATAAGGAATTGGGATATTGCTTTTTTTTATCCTATTTTGAAGGTTAATAGCCAAAATGATCTGAAAATTTTAACTTTACTTATTTGACCTGCTTTTCAAAATTGATTGTGCCATTTGATCCTACTTTCTAACTCCGTTGGAGTAAATATTTGAGTAATTTAGAAAATAAAAAAACGAAATGGAAAATGAGGAAACTGGCGGTGCAAAGAGCAAATAGCCCATTGTGAGGCGCACATTCCATTCCCCCTGTTTTCCCGTGAATCGTATTCATTTTTTCCTCACCCACGCTAGGGTTACTCCAGGCGGCGGCGGCGGCGCATCGGGCGGTCTGGCCAGCGGCTGCGAGCGCGAAAGTGCCGGGGGCCGTGAGCAAGCGCCGCGCGCGTGCAGGCCAGTAGCTGAGAGCGTGGGAAGGCGGCCGCGGGCGAGTGGGCAGCTGCGAGCGCGGGGAGCGGGAGGCTGCGAGCGCAGCTGGCCATGCAGGTTGCCTGCGGCCTGCAGGCCTGTACACCACTGGAAGAGCGCGTACGGCTCTTGCTTCAATCATCTTTGCTTAAGATCTTCTGGGGGCATTGCTTTGTGTGTGTGTGTGTGTGTGTGTTTTGGAAAAAGGAACTGCCACAAGATTAATTTGAATGAATGGAAGACCTGTGTAGGAATCAGCTTACACAATTTGCAGGAAGGGATCAGTATTATTTGGATCTGTCAAGGCATTACTTTTGTATATTTTTGTCAGTGCAACATCTCAAATCACTAAACATCCATAGAATTATTAACATTTTTCTATGTGTCTAAGATCAAAATTCTTTCAAAATGCTTTCAAAATAACATCTCAGAAAATGATATCAGAATCACGTGATTAGAAACATGTACAAAAATAGGATCAAATAAACAAGGGTATACTCGATTTTTTAACGACAACTTGACACCGTCTACTAAGTCTAACGGAAAAGGGTCAAGATGTATGTTCATTTTTTAAAAAAGGGTTAAATTAGCGAAGTGCAGAAAATAGGATTAAATTGGCTATTAGACTATGAAACAGGGCCAAAAAAGCACTTGCCCCTAAGAAATTTTCTCTATTATATTCTGAACGTTTTTGGAGTGATCGGTAAGACCAAAAAGAACTATTTGGTGTGACATTTCCAGCCAAGGCGTCAGGATACAATTAGGGCCTGCTTGAACTGCTCCCGATGCCTAACAAACCTAAAAGGCTAAAAGCACTCAATTCTGATGGCACACATGGCATGACGCTTGTATACTTCCAAAGAAATGCAAGTTTCATCTACTAACTCTCTACCGTCCTATTTATTACACATACTACAGTATATGCTACAAATCCTGAGGAATAAAGAACATATATTTCAGCTTTCATTGTGTCAACTATCATTCAATAATTAAATAAAGAGGCATTGCTACTATGTTTTATGGCAAATCAATTAAGAATCAAATAACTTTTCGCACCTGATGTCTAAACTGAGGAAGCTAGTAAGGTAAGTCTTACAAAGACAAAATAAACATACA
Organism: Zoysia matrella; assembly: GCA_001602295.1. NCBI lineage: Eukaryota > Viridiplantae > Streptophyta > Magnoliopsida > Poales > Poaceae > Zoysia > Zoysia matrella. The sequence continues at coordinate 119,025 of BCLG01001200.1, forward strand.
TTAGTTATGTACGAAATCTGGCTACCCACATGAATCCAGAATCAGTTTCAAGATCTGATACAACATAAAAATTTAACTTTGTTGAACATGCCTTTTCAGTACCAAAGGTGATCCATGCAATACACTGCTGAAAAATTCTTGAAATGAAAATGGAAGCAACAAATGGATATGTGCGTTAGCGCAGCTTTGATCTGATGTTGTCCACTCTTGTTTAATATGCACCAGCAATGGGGAACCGGTTGTCAACAGCGATGGTGAAGGTGCGGCTGCGTCGGTTCAGCCAGGAGCCTGAGGCACCTTGTGATCGATACTCCTGCAACTACCTAGCCGCCACTGTACTGTATGTGGAGACTGGAACACGCCTACCCTAATTTGAAGTGTTTCAGACCAACTTTAACCATTTCGCCGAGCTATAGTCTGTTATTGACCCGGATCCTCCTGTTGATCATTGAACAACATGATTTTCTCTCGATGCCTCCAAACCCTATTCGTGTTCAGAGCAAGAACACGATTGCGTGCGTAGAGAGATAATGGAGCCAAAGCATCAGAAACTCTAGGGCTGAGTTTTCGCACTGATCTGCAGCTCCGGTGTACACTGATCGAATCAAAACAAGAGGTAGAGATTATTGACAGATACAAAGCACTGAAAACTGTAAGCAACTGCATTTGCACTATTGCACCTCTGGTGCAGCACTCTAGATGCATATCTCAACCTTCAAAATATGTATGTAACTATATGTACCATACCTTTGTGGCCTTGTGGAGGATAAGAACCAAATAAGATAGTGGGTGAATCAGCGAGACGGTGCTATTACTTTGAGAACAATAAGTATCACACGTGCTGAACCATCTAGGGATTGAAATCGTATTGTCTCGACTTTTGTTTCAATAATTAAAAGTCTCGTGTGACATAAGCAAAACACTTAATCATAGAATTCACAAATGCACGCACTACTGCAATTTTTAACTAAGATGAGACTTTGTGTGTGGTAGAGTAAACCCAAATCAAAATTTGAAAGTACATTAGGTCGAATATTTTTTTGAGCTAAATACAGTAAGGGAAACCCCTGCTGTGGTATTATATAAATATAGAAAAGAGAACAAAAAAAGGATGTACAAACATGGAGAAAACCCTGAGAACTATAAATTACAGAGAATCTAGCCAGCTCAAGGCAGGAGCTCTATCTACAACTATAAATCTGTACCATTGAAGCTTAAACAAAGAGAGAAAACTAAATTTCCAAGACAAAAAAGGCGGGATTCTTCCGTCTAAAAATCTTATGATTTATTTGCTTCCAAATTTCCCAAGCTGCAATGGAGAAGACTTCCATGAAGAAGGGGTAGCTGTACTGGTCTCTAGCTTTATGAAGAGTCTGAAAAAATGGCGACTCATGATCCCAGTCAACATTCAGAGCACTCCCGCATGACACACTAAAAAGGACATTGAAAAAACAAGTGATATGTATATTCCTCTATATGAAGGTTGCAGAGCACACATCTATAATTTTCCCCTTGGATTTTGAGGTTTTTCCTTCTGAGGAGATTCCTTGAATTCAACCTGTCTTTGAACATGAGCCAAACGAACATCTTTAACTCCTTTTTTGTAACCTTAGTGTCCAAAATCTATTTGAATGGCGCAGGAGGGTTGATGGAATTGAAGTTTAGAGAATAGAACCTCTTTGACTCATATCTATCATTGCCCCAAATATATGTCCATTGATCATTGTCATGTTCAAGCTCTGCAATTCGTGAAGTTATATTATTCAAGACTTGGAGCTCTCGGACTGTTTGCTGAGAAAGTGGCAGGTGGAAGTTGTCCTGAATATCAGGATTGGTCGCAAAATGTGCAACTGACACTTTTTTTTGGCAAAAAAATAAGAGTCTGAGCAGTTGGTGACTAAGTAACTACCCATTCCATTCATCAGCTCAAAGAAGAATTGTATTCCCTTTACCCCCTGAGGCAGATGCAATTCCTCCGAAGTGATCACAAAACTTCATAATATATTTCCACCAAAATGAGCCCTTTTCATTAGATGCATGGGGAATCAAGCCATTTGAGTAGTGAGTGCTCCAAACTAAATGAACTCAAGGAATGTCTACTTTATTATAAAATTTGTGTAGATGCTTGGTTTCACATTATTAAAAATCTCTACTTTTTGGATATAATATCTAGAGTTTGAACCATGTCCGGTGTACTTCCTAACCAGTTCTAGTTAACTACGATGAGACTTTCTATGCGGTAGAAACTCAATCGTAACTCAACTATTGGCATTCTGTCAACACAGCAACCAACGTGCTTGCAGTGGATCTCTGGCAGCGATGACATGACAAACACCATAGATGCGCTTCGGTCACAATTAGTGGCCCCTTGCCATCTCTTCACCAATGTAACAGAGTTGAAGTGCTTCCCCGTCCACCAGCCATCAAACAAGCTTCATAGTATTATATTGGGTCAATTCTTTATTAGCCATAAAAAGATTTTTGATTCTTTATTAGTCACTCAAAATTTTAGTGAACGCTATAGGAATCAATTTTATTTTTATCTCACAAGTTCACATTATGGTCCACGAGTTTAAAAGGAAATAAAATGGTTCAGATTAAATTTTAAAATTTGAATTGAATTATAAGTAAAAATTTTTCTTGTGAAATTTTAGATGCCTCAAAACCAAATAGCATCCACTAAAATAAGTAATGATAAAATTTAAGAAAAAATAAAAGAATGACAGAAATGTCTTTTTCAAGGGGCCAAGTGTACAGGAGTGGTGAATAGGAAAGAAAGTTAATATTAGTAATTGATAAAAAAATTCAAAATTTTAAGTGGTTGACAAATTTTTTGAACGGCAATAAGAAATTGGGATAATTGCTTTTTTTACTCTATTTTGAAGGCTAATAGCCAAAATGACTCGAAAATTTCAACTTTCTAACTCCGTTGGAGTTAAAATATTTGAGTAATTTAGAAAATAAAAAAACAAAATGGAAAATGAGGAAACTGGCCGTGCAAAAACCAAATAGCCCATTGTGAGGCGTACACTCATTTTCCTCACCCACGCTAGGGTTACTCCAGGCAGCGGCGGCGGCGCATCGGGCTGTCTGGCCGGCGGCGGCGAGAGCGAAAGTGCCGGTGGCCGTGAGCGTGCGCCGCCCCCGTGCAGGCCAGTAGCTGAGAGCGTGGGACGGCGGCCGCGGGGAGCGGGAGGCTGCGAGCGCAGTCGTGCATGCAGGTTGCCTGCGACCTGCAGGCCTGTACACCACCGGAAGAGCGCGTACGGTTCTTGCTTCAATCATCTTTGCTTGAGATGTTCTGGGGGCATTGGTTTGTGTGTGTGTATGTGTTTTTTTTTTTTGGAAAAAGGAACTGCTGCAAGATTAATTTGAATGAATGGAAGAGCTGTGTAGGAATCATCTTACACAATTTGCAGGAAGGGATCAGTATTATTTGGATCTGTCAAGACATTACTTTTGTATATTTTTGTCAGTGTAACATCTCAAATCACTAAACATCCATAGAATTATTGAAGTAACATTTTTCTATGTGTCTAAGATTTATGTTTTAATGCTTGCTAAATTTTATTTAAATTTGATTAGTTGACTTCAAAACTTGTTCTCAAAATTCTTTCAAAATGCTTTCAAAATAACATCTCAGAAAATGATATTAGAATCACATTATTAGAAATATGTGCAAAAATAGGATCAAATAAGTAAGGGTATACCGACGACAACTTCACACCGTTGACTAAGTCTAACGGAAAAGAGTCAAGCTGTATGTTAATTTTAAAAAACAAGATTAAATTAGCGAAGTGCAGAAAATAAGATCAAATTGGCTATTAGACTATGAAACAAGGCCAAAAAAGCAATTGCCCCTAAGGAATTTACCCTATTATATTCTGAACATTTTTGGAGTGATTGATAAGACCAAAAAAAAAACTATTTGGTGTGACATTTTCAGCTGAGGCATCGAGATACAATCAGGGCCTGCATGGACTGCTCCCGATGCCTAACAAACCTAAAAGGCTAAAACTACTCAATTCTGATGGCACACACGGCATGGCGCGTGTATACTTCCAAAGAAATGCAAGTTTCATCTACTAACTCTCTACCGTCCTATTTATTACACATACTGCGAGAAATGCTACAAATCCTGAAGAATAAAGAACATATATATCAGCTTTCATTGTGTCAACTATCATTCAGTAATTAAATAAAGAGGCATTGCTACTATGTTTTATGGCAAAATCAATTAAGAATCAAATAACTTTTCGCACCTGATGTCTAAACTGAGGAAGGTAAGTCTTAAAAGACAAAATAAGCATACATTAGTTATGTACGAAATCTGGCTACGCACATGAATCCGTAATCAGTTTCGAGATTTGATACAGCATAAAAAATTTAATTTTTTGAACATGCCTTGTCAGCGCCCCCATACAATACACTGCTGAAAAATTCTTCAAATGAAAACAAAAGCAATAACTGGATATGTGCGTTAGTGAAGCTTTGATCTGATGTTGTCCACTCTTGTTTAATATGCACCAGCAACGGGAACTGGTTGTCAACAGTGGCGACAAAGGTGTGGTAGCTTCAGTTCAGCCAGAAGCCTGAGGCGCCTTGTGATCGATACTCCTGCAACTACCCAGCAGCCATATGCGGAGACTGGAACCAGCATACCCTAATTTGGAGAGCTAGTGGAAGCCAAATAAGGGTTGCAGACCAACTTTAACCATTTCGCCGTGCTGTAGTCTGTTATTGACTCGGATCCTCCAGTTGATCATTGATCAGCATGATTTTCTCCCGATGCCTCCAAACCCTATTCGTCTCCAGAGCAAGAACACGATCACGTGCGGAGAGAGATAATGGAGCCAAAGCATCAGAAACTGTAGGGCTGAGCTTTCGCACTGCTCTGCAGCTCCGGTAGCAACCCGTGATCGATGCACATCTCAACCTTCAAAACACTTGCATATATATAGCCCTTGCATGGGATCAGACCCAGATAAGAAGCACGTACATGGTAGGTAGATGAATCATGGCTCGTATTGAGTTAGGACTATTTCTAAAGGAGTTACTACAGAATGTTAACTGCAGCATGCTACCACATGAAATGCATTCTAAGTATTATAGATTACAATTTGACGAGCTATTAGACCATCTGATCAGTTTCCCACCACTACGGTACTACAGATTACCCTAGCTTGTGAAGGAAAAAAACGAAACAAGGAAAAGTACATGTTTTAGAATTATCCTTGTACTAATATTCAGCCCCTCAGCCATTATTGTGGATGTTGCAATCCAAATGTAGAAACAAGTTCAAGGTTTTCAGTTTTCACATGGCTAATGTTTATGCATAGACTCAATATAAGAAATATTCTCAAAGGAAAACATTTTAAGATCGAAAGAGACAACTACAACTGCATTCTTTGTAACTTAAATAGTGAAGAAACTGCCTTCCATCTTTTCTTCGACTGCAGCCAGCAAAAAACTGTTGGCATTCTCTCAACATACATTGGAATCACCAGCTATCTTTCTCCAGAATGATGGAACAAGCAAGAGGTCACTGCTTTGGTCATCAATTCTTTATCGAAATTGTCAGCATTACTCCTTGAAACATCTGGAAGCAATGGAATGGATTCAATTTCGATAACTGGCCTCCAAGCTTTAGTTTGTGTGAGAAACTTCTTTTAGAAGTGTGCTGCTGTCTTCAAAATCATAAACTTTAAAGTGACAGAGGCTCTTCTTTACTTTCACTTTTACCTCCTAGCTGGTAGTCGTATATATCGTTTTTTTCTTTGCTCTCTTTTGGCTTTGCTTGATCCAATCACTGTAAGTATTTTCTTTTTGCTGAGTCGCATACCTGTGGACACGACAGCGTGCTTGCCGTGGATCTGGTTGCAACAGTGACATCACAAACACCATATATGCGATCTAGTGTGTTATTAACCCAGATCCTCTGGTTGATCATTCATCAGCATGATTTTCTCCCGATGCCTCCAAACCCTATTCGTCTCCAAGCAAGAACACGATCGCGTGCATATAGAGACAATGGAGCCAAAGCATCAGAAACTCTAGGGCTGAGCTTTCGTGCTGCTCTGCAGCTCCAGTAGCATCCCGTGATCGATGAACATCTCAACCTTCAAAGCACTTGTATATATGTACAACCCTTGCGTAGGATCAGACCCAAATAAGAAGCACGTACATGCATGGTAGGTAGATGAATCATGACTCGTATTGAGTTAGGACTAGTTTTA